>JAQHUG010000603.1:415830-443314 GCA_028555095.1 Dicrostonyx torquatus
TCTCTGCTCCCAAAAGCAGAGGCATCCATGGACTCCATGTAAATACAACCTCTTGCCTTTGCATCCAGAGATTGCTTTCGTGTTTGATGTCTCGGCGGCGGTCAATTCACTGATAGGCACCCAGGGCCCTTGGGCACTGGGGTCTTTCACATCTACAGCACAGCAGATGAAGCCCTTGAGGGTGGATTTTATACTCACCTTGAACTTAAAGGGACTCAGCCAGTTTTCTGCCTTTTCTTGCTCTGCTACACATTGCAAGGAGAAACGGGAGGGGGACTTCTGCCAAGTACATTTTAAGGTCCCCTTCCAAGCTATATGCATTCCATGAGAGGCATGAGTAAGACACTAGAAGGTGGTAGGGAAGGAGAAGCCAAGGCCGGTAATTCTTCCTCTATCTCTCCATTCTCTCTCCCTCTCTGTCAGTCTCCATATCTGTCTTGCTCTCACACTTCCTAGCTACATATTCTCATAGCTAAAGCTCTCACAACACAGTCCTCTCTCCAGGTCCCATGCTTTCCTAGATGTCTTTCCTAGTGTTCCAGTTCCTCACAAGATAAAAACAACTATCCTGTTTTGGTGTTAGTACGGGGGTTGGTAGTCATCTCTAAGTTGTTTCAACTGTCTATCTGGCATCATTATGCTTCTGATTTTTTTTTTTTATCTAACAGTTGCCTTCTACTAAACTACCTGCTGGCTTTCTCCTGGCTAGACTGATAGGTCTTCATCAGCCACATCAAACCTCCACCATATTACTCTGTACTAGATAAAAATCACTACACTATCTCTGCGAGTTTGAGGTCATCCTGGTCTACAGAGTGAGTTCCAGGACAGCCAGGGCTATTACACAGAGAAACCTTGTCTTGAAAAAAAAAAAATCACACTATTACCACCTTGTTTATCTCTCTTCCGTGCCATCATAAACAATCTGCACAGTACTGCCATTGGAATAAAAAACAAGTCTTTTATTCATACTACTGAAGAGAATGATTCTGGCTAGTTCATAGCCTACCTCTGAATGAAAGCCATCTTTTCTTTCTCTAGTTCTCTCAGAGCAAAAAATGTACAACCATAGTCAACAGAGTCCTAGACTAGAAAAAGACAGTTCATGGTATGCTTGCTTCAAGTGTGTCTTTAAATACATAATCATATCTAACCACATAAATACACATAAAAAGTTCACAGTTAAAGAAAAATAAATATCAAATGACAGAATGTACATGTAGGGTTTCAAAACTGAGAGATCAAAATTTCTTTATACACAAAAGCTTCTACTTCCAGACAAGATAGAAAATGGAACAGGGTTTATACATTTTTACACAAAATATATCAAGTGGTGATTTTTGAAACAGTAACCATCAAGTAGTGGATGCCAATGATCTCTGGGAGATGGAAAATATGAGGTGAATTATGTGACTGCCCAGCCTACTGTATTGAGTTTGAGGGTCACAGGACAGAGAAGGGAGTAAGTGAAGCCTGACAGCTGCCTAAGTCAAAAAACTCAAGAGTACAGATACAAAACCACCTAAATTTCACTTTACAGAGAAATTGATCTAGCTACACAAGGACAGAATTCTGGAAATCCACAGAGGGACTTTCCTTCAAGTATTAAAGGCAGATTCTCACATGCATATAAGAGGGGAGAGCAAAACAGATTAAAAAGGACAATACACTCAGCAACAGTGGCTCTAACCAAACAAACTGGAATGATGTTTAATTTACAAGGCCCTGTACAACAGAAGGAACATGCTCTTGCCTCAGAAGTGGGGGTAATCAGCCTGTGAGCAATGATTGTTTCAGACACACCTATGAAGTCATAAAGGATCAAATCATTTCCAAGCAAATGTACTGTACCTAGCAATTTATAGATGCAAAAAAATGACTAGTGTTCAACCAAGAAAAACTCATGAATGAAGACTTCTGGGCATGTAAAACGGGAGTAAAAATAAAACCTATAAAAATAGTCAAGTGAAACTGACCCAAATGCTAGAAGCACAAAGCAAAGACAGGTATTTAAAAACATATTATAAGATATCCCATATATTCAAAAAGTTAAACAGAAATATAAGAGGTAAATGGAACTTCAGAATATAAGAACAAGAATTTTAAGAAATAAAATAAACATACTGGATTACACTCATGGCAAATCCAGTTACAGGGAAAAAAAACTTTAACTGGAGGGTAAAGCAATAGACACAGCCCAAAATGAAACACAGGCCAGGCAAGGTGGCACATGCCTATAATTTTAGCGCTTGGAAGGCTATGGCAGGAAAATCCCAACTTTGAGCTCAGTCTGGGCTACATATTTAGACACCGTACTTAAATATATAAAGAAGCAAATAAAAGCAGAAAAGACTACTCAATTCATTCTATAAAGCTAATGTTACCCCGATACACCAAAGCAGACCCTATCATTCGTAAGCACAAAAATTCTAACCAAAATTTTAACAAACCATTTCTATAATGTATTAAATGAGTGTTACATCATAACCAAGTGGAGTTTATACCAGGAATCCAGAGTTTACTATTCAAAAATATATACTATACTGTATTCATAAACAGGAAATGAAAAAAAAAAACCAACCATCTCAACAACCACATGGGCGGCATTTGAAAGTCTCTCACAGCCACTCCTGCTAAACCCTCTCAGCAGTGTATAAATAGAAAGGTGTTTCCTTTATTTGATAAACATTTGTAAAAATAAACAGTTAACATTAATGGTTCAAGAAAAGACAGGAATGCCCATTTTTACCACACCAGTCCTAACATGCTCTGATATTGTAATAAAATGTTCTACCTGGCACAGCTAGGCAACAAAAAAGAAATTCCACCTTTAATCACAGCACATGGGAGGCAGATGCAGGCAGATCTCTAAAAGTTTGAAGCTAGCCTGGTCTACAGACTGAGTTCTAGGCTAGCCAGGGCTACATAGAAAAGGAAAAAAGAGAGCAAAAGAAATACCCTGCAGATTAGAGAAAAGTAAAACTATCATTACTCACAATATGATTGAATATGTATAAAATCTGATAGAGTAATCAAAAAGCTACTGAAATTAAAATGTGAATTTAGCAACACTACAGGATTCAGGTGCAAAAATCTATTATATTTCTATATATTTGCAACAAAGAAGTGGAAATTAAAATCATAAAAAAGAACTATTGTAATGCCAGATAAAATACTTAAGGATAGGGCTGGAGAGATGGCTCAGAGGTTAAGAGCACTGATTGTTTTTCCAGAGGTCCTGAGTTCAATTCCCAGCAACCACATGGTGGCTCACAACCATCTGTAATGAAACCTGATGCTGTCTTCAGGCCTGCAGGCAGACATGCAGACATAACACTGTAAACAAAATAAATAAATAAAATCTTTTTAAAAAAACTTAAGGATATTAGTTCACCAAATACATGAAGACCTGTACATTTAAAACTAGAAAACATTTCAGGCCAGTCTGGTCTACAGCACTATTTCCAGGACAGCCAGGGCTATAGAAAGAAACCTTGTCTCAAAAAAACAAAAACAAACCTAGAAAACAATGCTGAGATGAAACCCCAATGCTAAAGAAACCCTAAGTAAGTGAAGAGCTGTTTCTATAACAATCATTCTCCTCAAATTAAGTACCAATTGAATATGTCAATCAAAACACCAAGACATTTTGCAGAGAGAAATAAGCTGACTCTGAAATTGACGTGGAAAGGTCAAAGAACTGGAACAAGCAATCTTAGAAAGAAAGAATATTCACACTACCCAATTGGAAGACCCATTATAAACGAGCAGTAAAAAACTGCAATACTGGCAAAGACAAATACACAGATTAGTAGATCTATAACAAACAATTCAGAGGCAGAGCTACATAACTATAGGTAATTGATTTTTGACAATGATGCAAATGTAACTCAATAGAAACAGCAACTTTCAACAAAATTACTGAAAGAGCTGAATGTCCTTACACACAAAAAACTTGAATCTCAACCAAAATGTCATACCATCTACAAAAACTAACTGAAAACAAATTCTAGATCTACATGCAAAGGTATAAAATATTTAGATGAAAACAAGAGACAATCTTTTAAACCTGGGTTTAGTCAACTATAGCTTTTTAGACATGTGTCAAACAGATAATGAATGCTACCAAGCCCATCACAATATAAAAATTTAGTTCTAAAAATGGACATGGTTAAGCTGGGTGTGGTGGTGCTAGGTGAGCTGTACAGTTGCTCTAGAAAACAGTTTGGCAGTTTTCATGTGAAATGAAACCAATGACTAATCTACTACCCAGCAACTTTGTTCTTCATAACTTACTATAAAAAAATGAAAACTTACATTCATCCATACAAAAACTAATATAGTAGCCCTAGTCATAACCACTCCAGATTGGAAATAATCCCAGTATCCTTCAACTGTGGTATATCCAACAAAGACAATCCCATAATGTATTTTAGATAATAATACTAATTTTATAAAATAATTACTCCTTTTGTCAATTTTAGACAACAAATATTCCAATAAATAAAACAAAATTTAGACAATAAATATTCATTTATTAGAGAATCATACAGAAGAGTGATTCTCAAGGGCATTACATTGACAATGTTAATCCCCAAAACATTATATAATATTTGGATCCATTTACATATTACACTTGAAAACACAACCCTAAAGTGATAAACAGCACACCTGTGATAGTCTGATTGAACCCATAGTATGACAGTTTCCTTGTCATTTGTGTGTGTGTGTGTGTGTATGTGTGTGAGAGAGAGAAAGAGAGAGAGAGAGAAAGAATATCACATGTTGGGGGTAACAGAAGAGAGTAGAGTTACAGGCAGTTGTCAGCTATTAGATGTGGGTCCTGAGACCCACACTCAGGTCCACTGGGAGATCAGCAAATGCTCTTAACGACTGAGCCATCAGTCCAGTTTAATACTTTTAAGGGTGATGGAACTAGCCTTGATTGATCTTTGTCACAGTTGTGGTTACACATATCTATATGTATGTTGAAATTCATAAAACTGCATGTAAAAAAGTTCATTTTCTTTATGATGACTTTTAAAATAAAATTATAAACTAAAAAACAATAACAAATAAAGGAGGCATAGGTATAAAACTAAGGCAGTCCCATAAACACAAAAATCTAACAACAATCAGCTGACATCACCTTAGTCTACAGGAAAAAAAGTTGATACAACAGCCTGATGTTGCTAACCCTAGAAGGGACTACTTTATATGAACAATCCTTACAATAGTTCCTGGAAATGTGTCTGTGAAATGTTTTCTATGCTGCTAATTGATAAACAAAGTGATTTTGTGTGCCTGTAACACTAAATTCTGTTATACTTCCTAGGAAGACTATTTTCACAAATGCAATTTATAGTAAATACCTATTTTCCACCTGAGTGCCAGAAATTTCACAGAGAAGGCTTAATTGTAGGGTACCTGCCTAGCATGTACACGATCCTGAATTAGACCTCCTCCGTTGCAGGGCTCAAGGGAGCCTACCTAAGCAGAAATGCAAGTGTGTGTTGCCAGAGGATGAAGCTTGTCCTGTGCAGCTGTAGTTACAAACTCACACTCAACTCCCCTATGGAAGAACTTGCGAAGCTCAAACTAAACTCTTCCAGACTCCACTCATTATGAGTTTTTCCCTTGCTTATCCTTCTGTGTTCCCTTTCACTGCAATAAGTCACAGCCATAAGTAAAATTGTGTCTTAATTCTAGACCTTTTCATCTAATATGCAGGTAGTTGTCAGATGCCTAAAACAGTTACCAAATGTGCTTTAAGTGGAGCTTAAAACCTGAAGCCTTCCTCAAACTATTTCTCTGGACTCCTGTCTACTCTTCATTTTCCAGTAGAACTCCAAGAAGTACCATATGCATGGGAGCTATGAACATCTGCATCAGCTCCTCAAAACACCCTATGTTTCACATTTAAATTCAAGTAACACTAACAGCTTGACATGAACATTACAATTAGGTTCAGCAGCAAATAGAAAACTTGCATCACTCTCATAAAGAGTACACAAGTATGCAATCCAAGCCCAACATGAAAGCTCTATGCTTTCAAAGACTCTGGAAAATCCTACTTTATTATACTGCCAGAAGTATTTCTTGTTCTCAAGGTCATCTCTTGATCCAGTGTGGCTGCTGAAGTTCTAACAGTTACATCAACACTCCAAGAATCAGACAGATAGCATGTATAAAATAAGAATATTTTATATAACCCCACCCAATACTTTACTTTGCCTTCTGTTTCTAACCAGAACTTAGTTGCATATCTTTATCTAGTGGCAGAAGCACTTTTCACTTTTCACTGCACAGCAACATGCTGATCAGGCACAAGATGGAAGGTACCTGAATGGAGTAGGAGGGTTCTTCTGTATTTCTGTGCTTTGATTGGTTAAATAAAAAGGATGCCTGGCCTGTAAGATAGGACACAGCCCTTAGGTGGGCAGAGTAAACAGAATGGAAGGCGGTGAGAAAAAAGGAAGTGGATCAGTCACCATGAGGCTCTCGCCGCAGATGGACATACCTTAGAACCGTCCAGTAAGTCACCCACCTCGTGGTGACATACAGACTTTTATAATGGGTTAGTTTAGATGTGAGAGCTAGCCAAGAAAAGGCTAATGATAATGGACCAGGCAGAATTTAAATGAATCCAGTTTGTGTGTGATTTGTGTATTCCGGGTATAGGCATGTGGACATGCGGCCGCATGGCCAGGAGCCGGGAGGGACACAGCCCACTGCTCCCGCCATTTACAACACCTGGTCCTTCAATTAAAGCATGCTACTTGGCTATTAATCAGTATGGACATTTCTGTTATGGTAATGTTCATTCTTAAAACAAACTGACTCCATGTTTTCATGATCTAACATAAGAGAAGTTCGTTTTCATGCATGTAATGGGCCAGAGGAAGGAGAAGCTGGCTCTTCATGTTGTTCTCAGGGGTCAGGTACCTACCATCTTGTGCCTTTCCTACTCTTTAGGGCCATGGAATCCTCCACTCCAACTGACAAATGGATAAAGGAAAAAGGATCACATGGGGACGATACTTATGCTAAGAAGAGCACAGGCAATTTTTCATTGTTTTTTATTTTAATATGCTTCCTATATCAGCATATGTGCAAATGTGCTTGTGTGCATGCAAGCACATGGATGCCAGAGGTTCATGCCAGCTGTCTTTCTCTACTGTTTTCTATCTAAGTTTTCAGAGGTCTCTCACTGAGCCCAGAGCTCAATAATTGGATTAAACTGGCTGGACACATGCCAGCCTCAGTCCAACCCCAGTACTAGGGTTGCAGACACTTATCTCTTTGCCTGTTTTTTTAAAAAACTTCTTTTTTGAATCTCTGGGGTTTTCATATCATGTACCCCAATTCTGTTCACTTCCCACCCCCCGTATTCCTCCCCCATCCCTGTTGCACTCCCCCATGAACGAAAACAAACCAAAGTAAACAACCAAGCAAACAAAAGCAAAAACAAAAAAATATACAAACAAGAATCATATAAAAAAAACCAAAAAACCAATAAAACCATAAAAGAACAAAAGCCACACCCGAAATAGCAAAATATCAGCTTCTCCTTCACTCCTGCCTCCCTATCACCTCTTCATCCATCCTTTTGGCATTGGAGGCTTCAGTGTGTCATATAGTATATCCCTTTGTCCCATCAGCTTGATGGGCAACTGTCCATTGCAATATCATTGGTTTGGTTCAAGGCCTCTGGTTTTTGGTACATCATCCTCACTGAATCTTCACCGGAGTTCTTCTGGGGTAACCTGTGTCTTGGAGATCTTGTGGGTATTGTTCCACACGACTGGTCCCTTCACAAGCTCCAGCAGATGCTAGGGTGGGTCAACCCAAGGCCCAGTAGTGGACCTGGGTGTTTGTCAGGCAGGCTGGATGGAGCCATTGGGGCCACTTGCCTCTGGTGCAGAGACAGAGTCAGCTCCCCAACATGAATGCTCTCAGGGTAACTTCATCCTCCCCTGTGGTGAGATGTGGGGCCCTCTCTCCAGAGTGTAGGGGCCAGCTCTCTTGCTACAGTGGGCAACAAGAGGTAAGGCCAGCTTTCTCAGGACAGTGAAGGGAGGGGTTGGCTCAGTATAGCCCTCTGATTTCACCTCACATGATTCTTAAGGCCTCCTATGGTACCACTGGGCACAGACATCAACAGAGACCCAAGCTGCAGCTGGGCCATGGATTCCAACACGGCTTGGCAGCAGCTTAGGCCTGGATGACATCCTGGCTCTGGGTGGAGGGAATGGCCACTCAGGTAGGAATGGTTCCTGCAGCTGTGTAGTAGCCAGACACTACCAAGGCCTCAGGTGGTGGCCCTAAGCCTGAGCCACTATATGACCACTAGTGGCAGTGCAGGACCCAGACTTCAGGTCAGACCCTCAGCAGTGGTAGGACCATGTATCCCAAAATGGTCCTTAGCAGAAGTTGGGTCGAGATGTCACCACTGCCCCCAGCAGCACTGTGGCCCTGATACACTCTTGGCCCTTGATCATGGGTATCTGCACAGCCTTTGATGGTAGCAGGAGCATCAGACATCAGCATATACCCTGGCTGTAATGGGGCCATGGACCTGACATGGTCCTCATCTGCAGCTTGTCCAAACCTGGTTTTTAAGAGGGTGCTAAGGATCCAAACTCAAGTCTTCATGCTTATGTGGCAGACACTACCAATTAAGCTATCTTTCCAGCCCCATTTTTTTTGTTGAGTTTTGTTTGGTTAGTTGTTAGTTTTTGAGATAGGGTTTCATATGGTCCAAACTTGCCTCTAACTTGCTATGTAGCTGGGGCAGACCATCAACTCATTCCCCTGCCTCTATCTTCCAAGTGCTGAAATTACAAATATACACTACCATACCTGGCAGAGCACAGGCAATTTTTTAAAAGACATGTGAATTTAAAATCAAGCAGAAAGTGAAATTAAAAGAACTTACTGATTCTCAACAAAGTTAGGTCTAACATATGTCAAATAATGTCGGAGTTAGTGTCAAAAAGCTCGACTAGAATTACAGACACCCACATGTGCAGCGTCTAGGTTTCAGGGAGGTTAGCAAGATGGCTATTCTTTCCCAATTTTTTTAGACCATTTCATGGAGCCCAGGCCAGCCTGCACTTCCTGTGTTGAACTGCTTCTCCTGCTTGGACTTGGTGAATGCTGGGGTAACGGGCATGTACACATCTGGTTTATATAATACTGGGAATCAAACCCTTTCATGCAGTTAGGTAAGCATTCTACTATCTGAGTGATATCCCAAACCCTTTCTCAAGATATTTTACTTTCTAAAGATTCAAAACATGCAGAAAATGTTAAGCAGTAGTATAATGCACTCCATTTCACCCTCCACCTACATCAACAATTGCCATTATATTGCCATATTCAGTTTTGTTTTCTGTATCTATACATACATGAATAGTCTATGTTTTGTTTTTGACTGAATTTTTACAAAAGTTGAACATATTAGGACAGAGTTCACTTCACCTCTAAATAATTTAGCCTATATTTTGAGAGATCAAGTATATTCTCCCATATTGCTCCAATTATTCTAAGAAAATGATAATTTTCTAATATTGCATCATCTATGAAAGTCCACATTCATAAAACATACCAACTGCCCCCCAAACAAACATTTATAGTCCATTTTAATAGACCAGAAACTAATCTAGCCTTCTTTGGTCTTCCTTAATGCAGAGTCTCCAATACTGTCTGTTTGCCTTAACAATGACTTTTTAAAGAGATCAGAAAGTGAAGAAGGCTTACATTCTCAATTTGTCTGGTTACTTCCTCATACCATGCTGTAACTTCTCTAGCCCATCTATTTCTTGTAAACTGAAAGAGAAGTCTAATCCTGGATTAGACTCATATTAATTTTTCGAAATCATATAGTTCTTTACTATATTATATAGTATAATCCAGAGCAGTAGTTCTCAACCTGTGAGTTGCAACCCCCTTTGGCAAAACCCTCCAAAATACTTAGATTACAATTCATAGCTGTAGCAAAATTACAGTTATGGAGTAGCAATGAAATAATATTATGGTTGGGGGGGGTCAGCACAACATAAGAGGTCGCAGCATTAGGAAAGTTGAGAACTACTGCTCTAGAGCTAGAATCTCATGTTGAGATGATTTCCTTCTAAAAGCAATTAGTGTTTGTAGATTCTCCTCTAATAACCATGACTTCACTAGCACTGAGTATAAAAAAAAAAAGAATGGAAGACATCAAGCACAGAAAAATTACTATATTAGTATATCGGTGATTTTACTAAAAGTTATAGATTTTCCATTTTGATGGTCACATTTATATTGTTATTTATATTGTGTTCACTCCATTAAGAAATAAACTCTAGATGTAGTTACTCAGAAAGCAGCTTTAACTCATGAAGTATGAAAACCTACTTCAGTTTCCCCCTGCCATATTTTCCTGCTCTTTTTCACTAGAGATGTACACCTATCCAATCACCCCAGCTCCTGGCACATGTAATGAGACTACAAATGTGCTCAAGGGGTCAAAGGAAACATTAGGACTGAATACCCCATCTTGTCAAAGTGTTCCTCAATTCACACAGGACAGAGGAGATACCAGGCTAGTAGTTAATCTGTAAATTCAATTGTATATAACTTACTATTTTTAAGAACATAGATGTATCAGAGAATTTTTGTTGTTTTCTTGTTGGAGGAAGAGATTTTTTACTTTATTATTTTTTATCATTTATAAAATTTGTTCTTTGACCATTTCATACACACATATACATGAAATGCATTTTGATGACTATCATCCCTCATCCTCTTTCATCTGTCTCCTGCCCCCTAATATCCCACCCTCTACCCTCTAAGTCTCTCTCCCACATTCATGACTTTTTTGTTCTATGGCCCTCTGAGTTAAACTGGGATTGTCCTAGTGACCATGGGCTTGAAACTATGCTTTGGAGATTGGTAGGCTCTGCAATGGATACACAACTGACCTTTACATGACTGGAATTTACTGAAAATCATTACCTAAATTAGTTATCATTAGGAGCTACAAAATAGCAATTTTCTAATGATAACTCATTTCTAAATGGCTAATTTTTGTGGTACTATGGTTTGACCAAGGTCCTTGCACATGGTGCATAGGGCCATTGAGCTATATCCCCGGCTCTTTTAACTTTTGTATTTTGAGACAGAGTCTCATTAAGCTGCCCAGTCTTGCCTTGAATTCACTCTGTGGCCTAGGCAGTCCTTGAAACTTAAAATTCTCTTACATTAAGTATCTGGAACTAAAGGCAGGCACTATCAAGCCTAAGTAAAGGTTACATTTAAGTGATAATATGTATTTTCAGGATGGAGAGATGGCTTTGCCATGAAAGGCTAGGCTCACAACCTAAATTATGTGTTTTCAAAAGAACCACACACACATTATATATAGTGTTTAAGTGTATACTTTATGTAATTACTGATAAAAAGGCAAGTTACATATATTATCTTACCCTCTCCCACATCACTATTATATGACCTTATAAGAATATCTCAAAACATCACATCTCTTTTTCACTGGCTGTATAGTATTCTTTAAATGACATGCAACATCATTTTACTAGTCCATGCTTGGTATTTCTTTTTTTTCTGCTGCAGAAAATATTCAATTTAATATGTTAACACAAATTTCTGGAGGACAAAGGGCAAGAAGTGACACTGCTAGATAAAAGGGAACGGTAGGCAAATGGCAACTTTTTTCTAGGTGTTAGCAAATAGCACACCAAAAGATGTAATAATATACAATTATCCTCACCATTAACTATGCCTTCACAGATCTTAAAATTATATCTGGGTTCTTCTGAACAAATAAACTTCAAAAAGCAAAGCTTTACAAGGAAATCGCAAAGTCTTAAGTGAGAATGAAAACTAATATTTACCAAATTATTAAGTATTAGACACTGTATCTTAACCTTTTAGAATACTTCAACCCCATGGGGTAAGCAATTTTATCTCCACTTCCCAAAAGAGGAAACTGAGATTCAGAGAACTTACCCATCTAAAGTCATACAGCTTTATAAGTAGCAAACCAGCACCTGAACCCAGGGACATTGGTTACCAATGTGAGACTACTCTAAACTTGGGCCAAGATGAGAGGCTCTTTTAAAGAGAATACTTAATTAACCTGGAGGTAAGTGTGCCATGTTTGTTCACTGGTTCAGATATTTCATCTTGATTATCAGCTTGAATGGACTGACATGCCTCTAGGATAGGTAGAGCACACCTGAGTGTGTCTCTGAGCACATTTCCAGAAGGGACTAAGCACCACCACATAGGTTGAAGATCCAGATGGAATAAAAGAAAAAAAAGGAAGGGCTGGAGAGATGGTTCAAAAGTTAAGACTACTGGCTGCTCTTGCAGAGGACCAGGGTTCAACTCCCAACACTCGCATGGTGGCTCACAATCACATGTAACTCCAGTTCTAGGGGATCTGATGCCCTCTTCTGACCTCCACAAGCACCAGGCATACATGTGGCAAACAGAAATACATGCAGACAAAACATTCATACACACGCTAAATAAATATTTTTTAAAGAAAAAGGAAAAACCCCACAAGTGCAGTGTCTCTACCCCTGCCCTACCACAATATCATTAGCTGCTACCACCTGCCATGATAAACTGAAATTTCTGAAACACAAAATAAATCCTTCCTCAGCTGGGGTGTGGTGGTGCACACCTTTAATTCTGGCACTCCAGGAGGCAGAGGCAGATGGATATTTGTGAGTTTGAGGCCAGACTAGTCTACAGAGCAAGTTCCAGAACAGCCAGGGATATTACAGAGAGGAAACCCTGTAAAAGGAGACTGTGCTTTCATTTACTAGCCGCCCTGACAGAAATAATTACACATTAACTATATTAACTAAAACTGTTTGGCCAATGGCTCAGGCATATTCCTAGCTAGCTCTTACATCTTAAATTAACCCATTTCTATTCATCTATGTATCACCACAAGGTTGTAGCTTACCAATAATGTTCTGGCATCTTTCTCCTTCAGTGGCTATATGGCATCTTCTCAACTCCACCTATTCTCTCTGTTCGGATTTCCCACCAGGCTTTATTCTGCTAAGCCACTGGCAGAAACAGCTTTATTCATCAACAGATAAAAGCAACACATATACAGAAGGACATCACAGATCAAAACCCTGTCTCAAAAAATAAAATTTAAAAGAAAAAAAAACTTCCTCCCCTAACTTGTCTCTCTCAAAACCAGCAATAAGAAAGTTTTACTAAGAGAAACATGGTACTAGAGAAGTAGAGCTGTCACTATGACTACTTGGTAATATGATTCAGAAGCCTTTGGAATGGGTTAGTGAGAGAAATATGAAAACATTTGAAGCTGTGGACTAAGAAGCCCTATACTGCTGTAAACAGAGTTTGGGGTTGAGTAGAGTGGGAGCTCAGAAAAACAGGGTGCATACAGAATGCTACAAAATTTCAGATAGAAACAAATATTCTATTAGCAATTGGATCAGAAAACATTCATGTTACATGCTGGCAAACAAATTGTCTATACTTTTATACATGTCCTGAGACTTTTATGGAAAACTATCTTTTTTAAAAATATTTATTTATTTATTATGTATACAATATTCTCTCTGTGTGTATGCCCCCATGCCAGAAGAGGGCACCAGACCTCATTACAGATGGTTGTGAGCCACCATGTGGTTGCTGGGAATTGAACTCAGGACCTTTGGAAGAGCAGGCAATGCTCTTAACCACTGAGCCATCTCTCCAGCTTCTGGAAAACTATCTTTAAAAAACAAGGAACAAATTCATTTGAAAGAAGAGATTCTAAAGCAGCAGCAGCAGTAGCAGCATTCAGGATGTAGAATGGATGCTGCTGGAAGCTCCTAGCCAGGTTTACAGTGAGGATCAGAAGAAAAAGACAGGTCTGAAAACCTTAAAGGTCCAAGAAAAGATATAGCATAGAAAGGAATGACGTCTGAAGAGATTAAAATAATTTAAAGTAGGGATTGAAGAGAATGCTCTATACTTAAGAGTATTTCCAGAAGACCTGAGTTCAGCTCCCAGCACCCATGTCAGGTGGCTCAAAACTGCCCACAATTTCAGCTTCATCAAATACGACACACTCCTATAGCCACCTCTAGCACCTGCACACATGTGACACACACACACACACACACACACACACAAATACATATTGGAAACAAAAATCTTTTTTTAAAAAAAAAAAACCTTTCAATCCAAGCAGAGGTGGTGTACACCTTAATCTCAGCATTTGGAAGGCAGAGGCAGGTGCATCTCTGTGAGTTCGAGGCCACCCTGGTCTATGAATGAAGTTGCAGGAAAGGTAGGGCTCTTACACAGAGAAATCCTTTCTCAAAAAACAAAACAAGTCTTTCAAAAGAATCCACATGTTTTGTAACAGAACAGTAAGAAAAAAGTACAGAGGGTATCTTTGGAATTGACCCCCCCCATTGAAGTCTCAAAGGGAGTTTGTCACTTTTCTAGTTTTGCATGCAAGTGGAATGAGCTTCAGAGTCATTGAAGCTTCCTCCCAGACTTCAAAGGAATACCTGGGAAGTTCAGTAATGTGCAGCAGGCAGCCCCCAAGAGGGCAATGTATGAAATTGGGAGAATTAAATAAAAGATGCAATGCAGAGCCTAGAATATTGGAGATGACTAGGAAGGTTGGAAGCAGGAAGCACAGCCAGCTCAAGAGAAAATCCATGTGGTATACAACCAGCAAGGCTATAGGGATAGGGCTACCAACCCCTCCGACCTTATGTCACACCACATCACATGCCACAGGTGCTAGACATAAAGCTCGAGAGTTTCCCTGCAGGGTTTCTGTCTTGCTCTTGTCTGATCCTTCTTTTCTATTTCCCTATCCTCCTTTTTAGACTAGGTAATCTTCTCTGTACCATTATTCTACAGGGGCTCACAGCTAAGAGTTGATTTCATTGTTCAGAGGAAATTTTGGACTTGAACTTTTAAGCAGTGCTGGAACTATTGAGACTGGGGGTTTTGGAGATGGACTAAATCTTTTTTACAATATGACTTAGTTATGAACCTTTAGGGGCCTGTGGTGCAATGTTATGAATAAAGAGATGTGTTTATGTACTGTGGCTCAACCAATAAACTTGTAAAGGAGGGTTAACTATGATCAATCATATGACAGAGAAGCACCTAGAATACTGAAGTGTACCTTTGGATGTATCTGTGAAGGTGTTTCCAGAGAGGATAATCTAAGAAAGAAAGACTTTCTCTGAAAGTAGGCAACACTATTCTATGGATGGGGATCTGGATTAAATAAAAAGGGGGAAAGGAAGAAGTAGCCAATGCAGCAGGCCCACTCTCTGCTTCCTGTGCAAGATAACGAAAACCCCTGTGCTCCACTAAGCCCTCCACAGTGTGATAGGCTGAAACCATGGAGATAAAACCAATCCTTCTCTCTTAAGTCGTTTCTCTCTGGTATTTGGTCAGAGCAATGAGAATCTTACCAATACAGATGCCCAAATGTAAGTCTAATGTTCCTACATCATATTTGACCCTTTCATACTTTGTCTGGAAGGTCTACTCTCAGGCTGTGCTTAGCAATCCAGGTACAATCATCAACAGAGCAGCAGCAAGGAACCCACAACCCAAAAAACTTTGCAATGGCTGACCAATAAGTCTTCAGAAAGCTGGCAGACATGGAAAAAGGAGAATTAGGAAGCAGGTAGCATGCTAGTGCAGTCTAGAGATATTATTTTGGATACATGTCATTTGTCACAAAAACACTATAGAGGAAGTAGAACTACTGTAAACATGAGAACCACAATTAACTGACAGTCTATTTATGCCACCTTCCCCTGCCTCAAAAATTTGTTATTTCAGCTGGGCAGACATGCAGGACCCCGTTAACTTCAGGATGGTGCTTAATCACCTACAGAGACTACTGGAAGCTCCTTAGTCTAATGAAACAGGTTAGACTGGTGCCATCCTAATGCTTCACCCAGATATCTACAGTTGGCATGTCAAGGACTAGGGACTGCTTTCAAACCCCCTAGAAAGTCAGGTCTGGGAATACTGTGCCTAGTAGCTACCTTGGCCTCTTGTCAGAGATGAATGCACTATCCTTAGTACTTGTCTTTTACTACAAATGCTAAACATTCACAATATATCTCTTACTGTCTTTAGGCCCTTTGTACCAAAGCAAATGCTACTACAAGATCTATTTGTGTAAATTCCTAACAAAATAACAACTCCCTGGGGACAATGGGATGACATACCACGATATAAATAGGGAGAAGTGAGTGTTACATTCAGTGATACAGAAAAGAGGCATAGACATGCTACTGGGTAATTACACTTCTACAGATCAAAAACCAAAATGCACAAATAAGTACATAATGACATCTCCCTTCCACTCAAAAGTCACAGCTACCAAGGTTCTGTCCCCTAAGGAAACCAACGAATAGTCCATTACATATACTTCCATAGATATTTATAACTGAACTAGTTTATTTGTTTAATACTAAAGCTACTCCTCTCAGATTAAATATCAGTTCAATAGAAAAAGGTGGAAAACTCCTGGGTATTTACTCAAAGGACTCCAAGACAAGAGATCCCTAAACATCCATGCTTATTGCAGCAGGACTCACAACAACTAAACTATAGGAATCAACTTGGGTGTCTGTCGTCATAAAAAAAATGTATAAAGAAAATGTGTTATATATACACAATGGAATTTTACTCATCCATGAATAATGAAATTATGTGGTTTGCAGAAAAATGTGTGCAACTGCAGATTAGCATAATAAGTAAGTTAAGTCAGACTCAAGAAGACAAATATTGCATATTTTCTCTCATTGAATCCCAGAATTTACAGATATAACAAAAACTCATGCATATATGCATGACATGAAAATAGACGCTTGAATGTCTAAAAGAGTGGTTCTCAACCTGTGGGCTTTGATCCCTTTGGCAAACCTCTATCTCCAAAAATATTTACATTAGAATTCATAACAATAGCAAAATTACAGTTATGAAGTAACAACAAAAGTAATTTTTTTGGCTGGGGGTCACCACAATGTGAGGAACTGTATTAAAGAGTCACAACATTAGAAAGGTTGAGGACCACTACTCTAGGGGAACAAAGGGAAATAGCAGGAGGAGAAAAAAGTAGAGGATAGCAGGGTATGAGGAAAACACTGTCAAAATACATTAAATACTTGTGTCAAATGTTCTTAAGAAAACCAGTACTATGTACAATGAATATATGCCAATAAAATAGATGGCAGGAAAGAGACTTTTAAAAACTTGAAGGGTTTTGGATTTCAAAATTGAACATTTTAATTCATAAAAAATTTATTCATAAAAATTTCTGAAGTTAAATTGTAGCTTCCAGAAATTAATATGCATACCCAGAACAGAGCAGATACTCAACAAGTATGTCCCTAAGCCTTCCTGCCCTTTATTACTCAGAGACAAGAGGACAACTACACACTCCCTCTACGGATACTGAGAAATAAAATCAGATTTCTTTGTCTGTGGGGAGATGCATGTGTGTGCACAGGTGTGTTCATTTGTGCACACTAAGGCACATCTGCAGAGATCAGAATCTTGTGCCTTATCACTCTAATAATCTTAAGTACATAATGGAAAATTTAGTAATCAATTAAAATTAGGATTCAGATTTTGATCGAGAATTGAAACAGAAGATCAAATGTCCTGGAAAGAAATGTTTTCTCACAATTACAAACAACCCAAATCAACATATTAATAATTGGCATAACCCAGGAAATCTCACTTTGACAAAATAAATTTCTCAATACATTTAAAAGCAGCAAGAAGACCCAAAGACATAGAATAAAATTACAAAGATATATCATGAGATTTATAACATGACTATCCACAAAATGAAAAAGCACACTGGCATGTGGTCCCAATTACTGAAAAACTAAGGTGGCTTTTTGAAGAAAAGCCTACCGTTGATTTTAAGCCTTATGATAAAGATGACTAGAGCTGGGTGTGGTAGCTCATACACATTATCCAGTACTCAGGAGGCTGAGGCAGGAGGACTGCCCTAAATTCAAGGCCAATCAAGGCTACACAGTGAATTTCAGGACAGTCTAAGCTACTCTGCAAGACCCTATCTTGAACAAAAGCCAAAGATAAAAATTACTGAATTCTATGAACATAGAATAATCCTCAGAACACATATTTTTATCCTCATTTATTTTCTGTCTTTGAGCATGCATTTATGAGTCTGTCAAATGTACTTACTACCTATTCCTCACTGTTCTTTAAGGAATAGGTTCTGAGACCTATAAGATAAATATATGCTCATAGCTTTGTATAAACATACAAAGGCAGTCCTTCATTTCCAACATGGCTCTGAGGCAATCATCTAAGATGGCAGCATACTTCAATTCCTCATTCACTATCTGCCCAGGAAACATCTCGGTTTACATGCTTTCCTCATATCATTCATTTGTCACCAACTAAAACAAACTACAGAGGCTCCTTGATCAAGTATGGAAGCCAAAGTCTGTCTTGAGACTTGTGCTTTGCCATAACCACCTAGATTTTTGATTTTATGGTTTCAAAATCTGTTTAGGTCACTACTTCCAAACTGAAAGACTCCCAAGTAGTCCCTTATACAATTTGTGTGAAAGGGTTTGGTAGCCATAAGCCCTGGCTATTAATAACTAACCAAGAACCATGGCACAGGACCAAGGGTAATTCACACATTAAAGTTAAGAAATTAAAGATTAATTTCTATTCTATCAGGGATCCCTGGGTAGAAACTGAGTGGCGTATACTGTGATGAAGAATAATGCTCTGGCTTGAGAAGCAGTTCTGAAGGGGCTCTTTTATTTCATTGGAGGATGCTGATTTGGGGCTTTCACACCCTGAATTAAGTTAAAAAAGAATGCTTGGCTCCAGTTTGAGGTGAATGGAGTGGGAGTAAAGAGAGAATGGCAGGAGGCACAGAGAGAAAAAAAAGAATGACTCAGATTGTGACAGTTATTATCCACATCATAACCCTGTCCATGCAACATGCTGTGTACTATTCAATCTAGAAAGGAAAGTGATATCAGCCCATCCTTAACAAAAGGGGGCTGACTCCAGAATTAAAACCATCACTTTTCCCTCCATATACTCAGAAATGTTTCTTCAAAGTTGCTCCTTGTTACCAATTTAGGGGTATAAGAGCTACCCTTGGCTTGCAGAAAGCAAGGAAATAGGTATAACTTCCCAAGGGACATTAAGGACTCCTGTCTCAATAGTTAGGTGTCACCACTCTGAGTCCTAGACCACACTCACCTTTCATTCCTCCTTGGACATTATTGACAAGAGATATAAAGAACACAGACCTCAGAAGTGGGCCTCTACCTGGAATGACCATCATGGGCAACCCAAGTCAAGACTTACATTCAGACCTCTTTCTCACCCCTTTGTGGCCTGTCCCCTGGCGCGGCACAGCTCCCTGAGAAATCACCCACCTCCTGCCCCTGTGTCCTCTACAGATCTAAACTGGGGTAGGAAAGGGAGTCAATGCTGATGGAGAGGGGCACAACAGAGACATAATCAAGCAGAGGGACTAAGGGATCTCCTCTGTGTCTTTCATCTTGGTTCCTAGTAAAGAAACGTTGAAATGGGACAAAAACGCTTTTAAGCATAGCAGAAAGTCAGAAAAATGCAGACAGTTGACCTTGGAAAGCCACAGTGTCTCAGGTAGAAACGCAAAAGAAGAAACTCCTTGGGAAGTGAAGCGGTAGAACTGTGCGGCCACTCGGAGGAGCACAGGCGGCCGCCCAAGGGATGTCGGCCGGGCAATGGCAGGGAACTCACCATAGATCATGGCCAGCCCGGTCTCGTGCAGGAAGCGCACCCGGCGGTGCTTGAAGAGCCAGATGGTGAGGATGGTGAGGGTGAGCAGCAGGATGAAGGTGAGCAGGCTCACGCTGTCCTGCCGGTGGCTTTCCTCCGCCTCCTTCTCGGTGGCGAGCTCCTCCATGGCGCTGCTGTCCTCGGCCGCCGCCCCAGAGGAGGAGGCCGCGGCCCCGAGCCGCAGCCCCCGACTCAGCAGCACTGGCAACAGTGGCAGCAGCAGCAGCCGCGGCGCCAGCGCCCAAACAGCCCTCCCTGAACCCGGGTGCGCCGCGTCACTAGGCTCCATGACTCCGGAGCTGCCCGCGCCTCTTCCACGCGGGGACCAGCAACAGCCCGCGTGGTCGTCTGCAGCTTCCCGCGGTGCCGACCTAGCCCGTGGCTATAGCCGCAGCTCCTCCTCCCGCCGCTAGCGCCAGCCCTGGGCTGCGCCAAGCTGCGGGGGAGGGGCGCTCGCAGTGCGCAGGATCCCCCCCAAGCGCCGCCCCCCGCCCGCGCACCTGTTCGTCGTCGTTGTCGTGGTCTCCCCTCCTCCTCCTCCTCCCATCCCCCACCCTGGCCTAGAGCTCGTCCGGATGGTGCGGGTTCTATCCTTCTTCTCCACCAGGCGGGCAGCCAGCCCTTTGGTGGCGCCGCGCTGACCGTCCTGTCCAGGAGTACCTGGTCAGACCGTCTGGGGTCAGCTAACCAGTTTCTGGGTAGTAGCCCTCACGCTACCTAAAAGGGACTGCAGAGGTCATTTGCTTCTGGCAAGGAACAACAGCTAGGATTGACTCGCTGCGAGATCTCCAGTCCTGTTCCTAGCACCACCACTAGGAGTTTGGTGTCACGCGGGTGTATAGCCTCTGTCAGACCAGTAAAGTGGGGCCTCCCAGTTAGTTACAAAACCATATTACTGTTCACACACACACACACACACACACAAAATCCCCCTTTTGTCACCTCTCAGAGTATAGGGACTCCCCCAGAATCTTCCAGGCATTATTCAAATAAGGATAGGTAATGGCAATCAGTGAGAGCGATGAAATAAATAATTCCATCATTAGACTTCAACTAATTCCTTGGGGAAAAGAGGGTTGAATTGGAGGGAACTGAGAACTCTTGCCATTCTGAGTAGAAGAGTGGCCAATGGTCTGCCCTAAGAAGGGTGGTCGGAGGGGCAATTTATCATGATGATACTTTTAATGTTATCTTCCTGTTAACTCAGAAAACAGGTGAGTCTTGAGTTGAACATTAAGGTCAAGCCCAACTCAGAATTATGACAAGGTCTTCAGAGATAAAACCTCTTGGAAGAAATCCTAATAACTAGAGTTTTCAACCCGCCATGTTTCTCTAGTCAAGGAAGAAAAGAAAGCTGAACACATCAGTCACTGCCTGTTGTCGAGCACTCTATTCACATTTACTGAATCTCTTTCTCCACCAACTGCCCATGCTCTCTCCTCCAGAGGAGTTTGCAACAAGAGGATTCGCTGAAGAAGATAGGAAATCTGTTCAGAACACCACCACCCTCCTCCTCTAGGTGAGCATTTAGCCAAGACTACTACTTAGTGCCTTCTTCACACCATGGAATCTCTTCATCTTGATTTTAGCCAGGATCTTTTCCTACTCCACCATAAATACAAAAGAAACTGCAAATAAGAACCACCTAGCTGAGTCTAGACAATGCCTGAAACCGAGATAAAGAAATGATTGGTGCTATTTTCATAGACCTTACTATTTGAAGGCAGCTTGTTCCACAGCAATAGACAACCAGAAGATTAATCATTACATAAAATGACTGCCTCAGGAAGAACATGAAAAAACTCACCTGACTATTCACACATATACACCAAAGACTCCGTTAGCTATACATATTTATATATGCAATCTATCTTATTCAACCCAAAGATTCTGATTCCAATTAACACAGATTAATACACTCAACTGATTCTCTCTGGGTGTGGTGGCACACCCCTATAAATCCCAGCTACTCGAGAGGTTGAGGTGAGAAGAATTAAATCAGGAATTTCAAGGCTAGCCTGGGCAACAAAGCAATATCCAACACAACCCAAAACACCTGAGTAGAACGCATAGTGAAGCCATTTAAACATTCTGAAATGAAGACAACAGGTAACTTCATGAAGAATACTGGAGTTGAAGCCAACTCAATACCAGACTCAAGCCAACCTAGAAAGGTGAATAGACATGGACAAAAAGAACTCCAGAAAGAGGAGGAAATAGGTCTCCTAATGTTCAAAGAACATAGAAGGAATACCATTTAATTTTTTTCTTTGTTCTTTCCTGTACTGTGGCAACTGCATTGATTTAAAAAAAAAATGCCATACCCTCATGCACTCAGACTGACAGGAGTGGGGACTGTCTTTCTCTCTGCCTAGAGTGGCTGTGATCCCAAGACACTGGGTGCTGTTCCCCAATGATTCATATCCATTTCTCTATGTCTCTGTCTCTCTGTGTGTCTCTCTGTCTCTGTGTGTTTCTCTATCTCTGTCTCTCTGTCTCCATCTCTGTCTCTCTGTGTGTATCTGTGTCTGTGTGTGGGTGTGTCTTCCTCCTCCCCCCTCTCCCTCTTCCCTCCCTCTTCATCTGTCCTTTCTTCTACTGCTTAGTGTCAGACAAAGTTGCAAGAAGTTAATAGTAGAGAAGAGTAAATATGTAGATTTGTCTCTAAGAACCCAATAAAGGCACTCCAAGAAACTCCAGATTACCAGGGAGACCGTGGAGAAGAATCTCGAAAGAAAAAATTGTTTATGAATTCCTAAATTCACTCCAACCTGAATGAACATGGAATAGCATACAAAAGACTATGATAATTAAGAAACCTCCATATTGTAGTCAAGCTGCTGGTTAAAATATGTGTGTGATCACAGCATTTAGGAGACTGAGGCAGGAAGATACTGAGATTAAAGACTTGCCTAGGTTAATAACAATTTCCTGGTTAGTCTGGGTTACACAATGAGGCCCTGACTCAAAAAACCAACCAAACAAACAAAACTACAAGACAGATATGAGAGTTCTGCATAATTTTCAAAACTTGAATTAGCTTTGGCACTATAATCCACACAATGAAGGTCAGAATTTGTGTTCTAAAGCAAACCATGTTGATTACAAGTTAAAACAAAAATGTAAATATTTCTACATAACAAAATTTTAAGTGTCCAAAAGAATTGGTTTTGTTTTTTGAGACAAGGTTTCTCTGTGTAGCCTTGGCTGTCCTGGAACCTACTCTGTAGACCAGGCTGGTCTTGAACTCACAAGAATTCAGCCGGCCTCTGCCTCGTAAGTGTTGGGACTAAAGGCTTGTGCCACTACTGTCTCATGACAAATGCTCTTTAAATGAATGTAAACATTAGAAGTTTTAACAAAAACAAGGCAGCGGTGGCACACACCTTTAATCCCAGCACTCAGAAGGCAGAGGCAGATGGATCTCTGTGATTTCATGGCCAGCTTGGTCTACATATGAGTCCAAGGACACCCAAGGATACACACAGAAACCTTGTCTTGAAAAACCAAGAAGAAAAGTTTCAGCAAAGAAGTAAGAAGTAATAGAAAGATTGAAATTTTACGACTGAAAAATACAGTAACAAAAACTTTTAAAGAGACTTGCAGGGTACAATAGAAGAGTGGATTTAAAAGAGAATAAGTTTAAGGATAGATTAATAGAAATTAGCTAAGTTGAACTATATAGAGGGAAAAGGTGAGAAATAAATATACAGAGCCACAATAATCTGTAAGATGATACAATAAAACCTAACATTTTGTCTCTAGAGATGCTGAAAAAGAGAGTAAATAATGTTGAGAAAAAAATATGTGAATACATAATAACTAAAATTATTCCAAATTGAGCAAGAGACATGAACATGCCAATTTAAGGGCCTCTTCTAAAAAACAAGATAAATCCAAAAGCTGTCCAGATATATTCAGTGTATAGAAAGAAACACAAGACATCTTTTCAAATGGAAAGATAAAATTAATGCTATGTATAGAGTAATAAAAATTTAAATGCCTATGGCATTAGAAATTAATCAGGTCATAAGAAGTGTAAAACGTTTTAATGTGATCAAAGGACTATCATAAAGAAATGTGTCCAACATGATAACTTTCAAGGTGAAGAAATTATACCAAGATGATATGATCTCTTCTAGAAAGCAAAAGGTAAAAACTTCTCATTTTAAGAGGTCAACATTACCCTGATACCAAAATCAGAAAGCTGAAGAAAAAAAAAGGTGTAGGTCACAATATCTCTCATGAACACAAAAATTCTCAATAAAATCTTAACAAATTGTATCTAGTAATAAATAAAAAGAAGCATATACTGTGGCCAAGTGGGTGTTCCTCCTTTTAGGGGTTTCAAGACTGACTCACCATGAGGAAATCGAGCAATACAGTCTAGCATATTAACTGTCTAAAGAAGAAAACCTACACTACCATATCATCACTGATGCAAAAATAAGTTTGGCAAAATTCAATATCCACTCATTACAACATTTAGCAAAACAGCACAGATAAATAATATGTTTAAAACACAACATCATTCTTAAGATGAAAAAATATGGAATCTTTCCCCGTAAGATCAGGAAAAATTCAAGAAACTCATGTTCAGTATTATACTGTAATCCTAATCAGTGCAGTAAAGCAAGATAAAAGAAAGCGAAGGGCAAAAGATATATCAAAACTTGTACATAGAAATTTCAATGATTCATTGGCAAGACAACCAAAAATAGAAGTAAGAGTAAAGAAAAAATGAAGAGATTTTTAATGGATACTTGAATTTTTTCTTCTTATCAGATAATTATTTTAGAAAACCCCAAGTAATCCAAGAAGTAAATATTTAAATTCAGTAATATCTCAGGATATAAGGTTGGTGTGAAATCTAGTAATATTTTCAAATTCAAAAAATGAGTAGAGATGAAAGTTTTCAAACATACCATTCACATTAGAAAATGGAAGGAAATCTTAGATAAAGATGTTTAGTATCTATATGCTGAAAACTATAAAACACTAATTACATAAATCAAAGGACACTTAAATAAATAAACAACCTTGTTAATGGATTGGAAAACTAAACTTAGTAGAGACAGGAATTCTCTCCCATAGTTATGTACATACATAATGCAACCCCAATAAAACGTCCAGTAAATTTTTGGTAACTGTCAGGGACTATCACCCCAACATAGAATCTGGTACCTTGCCCTAAATGTGTTTCGGAGGCGCGTGGAAGAATCAGACACTTCACTCCATGATCGTTCAAGGGCGGCTCAGGACTCCTTCTGCCCACATGCATTACCCCTGTTTTATTGTCTACCAAAAAGCTCTGAATCCTCCCCCAACTCAGGAGGAATTCCTTATTGATATTCCTTTTCTGGGGGGGCACCCTGTCAGCCACACCTGCATTCCAACCTTACCATTTGGAGTCAAAAGCATCTCTTCCTGGGCAATCTGCAAGTCAAAGAAGGCCAGAGCCAAGCCTTCCATCTTTGTCTTTCTAGCTGTTAGCTTTTCAGCTACCAAAGGAAAAAACAAGCATGGCTGTTGCCAGCATGTATGAGGTAAATCAGAGCCCACAGCTAACTATAACAGAGAAATTTTAAATGACTAGGAAAGTTAAAGCAACTAGAACAGCCAAAACAATTTTGAAAAAGAATACCAATTTAAGACTCACTCTAAAAGTAGTATTAAAGCAATAAAGTATAAGATAATCAAATCAGTGTATTTGGAACTATGAGAAAAGACTATGCCTTGAGCTGAACTTTATACCTTATTCAAAACTTAATTTCAGTGGATTATAGATTTAAACCTAACATGGAAACCCGTAAAACTTTTAGACAAAAAAAAAAAAAGCTGCCTAATTTGTGGCTACTCAGAGAGTGCTTAAACAAGACTCCAAAAGCACAATTATCCAACACAAATGTTGATGATTTTACTGCATCAAACTTGAACATTTTTCCACTTACTTTTTAAGGGTATCACTGTCTCCGGGTGTCAAGGAAGGACTGTAATTACAACCATGAGCCCTTGTGGCTCAGCTTTTGCAAAAGAATTTATTTTTATATTTGATCCAGAGTCTCACTATGCAAACCAAAATAACTTTGAATTTACAGAGATCTGCCTGCCTCTGCCTCTCAAGTGCTGATTAAGTGTGTACCACCATAACCAGAAACAAAAAATCCTTTTTGTTGTTGCTGTTGTTTTGTTTTGTTTTTGAGACAGGATCTCATGATATAGCTCTTGGTATCCTAAAACTCACAGAGATCCACCTGCCTCTGCTTCCCAGGTGCTGAGATGTGTGCCACCACACCCTGCTCAAAAGATTCTTTCAGGGGGTCATATATTAAATGAATTCTACTGTAGTATATTCATTAAACAAAGAAATGTGTTTCATTATGACATTTCCATATGTGAATATAACATACTTTGATCATATTCATTGCTTCTTTTCTCTTTGACATCCCCAACAGGAAGACAATCTTGAAAATGAAAATCAAAACTATTGTTCTGTTGAACAGACCAGTAGTTTCTAGGGAGTCAATGGAAACGGAGAGAGGGCAATGTTATAATTATGCTTACCTTCCCTGTCAGTACCCTGTCCCTTTAAGAGACAAGCTCTGCCCAGTTTCCAGTCTCTCTCTCCCCCCCTCCACTGAGGCAAGTTTGCCTTAGCCCTCTTCCTCTCTCTCACTCTGTTTTTCAGAAGAGGCAGCACTCCGTCTCTCTTGACTCCTCTTCTCTCTCTTTCTCCCTCTCTGTCTCTCTCGCTCTCTCTTTCTCTGTCTGATTCTCCCTTCCTCCCTGCTACCCTCCCAAACCCTCCCAATACCCTCTTCCTAAATAAAATTTCATACTCCCCATGCTGTCTCTGCATGATGAATTCTGTTTCCTGCTCACGGTACCCCACCTGCCATGAGACCTGCCGAAAATCTTTCAGGCATAATTAGGACATATGAGTCAAGGAAGGTGGGGATGGAACTGTCTGTATCATAATTGTGACCGTGGTAATATGAATCAGCTCATGTGTTAAATTGATCTAACTGTAGTTATAGGTCAAATCCTCTCTTTGATTACACTCTTTAGTAGTTTCCAATTTGGAGTTGGTTTAAATAGTTAGTAGTGGCCTTAAGAAATTCTTTACTGGTGTGCCCTGACCTCAGTAACCATGAAGTGTGGCAGGAGGTGGTGAAAAGGAAAACTGAAGACTAAAATTCACACATAAGCAGCAGGACATAATGAAATGCACAAGCATGAATACCAGAACTGTGGGCAGGGGCCTGCTTTTCTCTAATGGAAAACCAACAGAGGGGGAAGAAAGCTCTGTGACAAAGCAGAGAGGGACTAATTTACACAGAAATTAACAAGAAAGTCTACAACTGCTTTGGGTATTCCCACCAGAGAAAATTGAAGGCAGATAAAAGGAGCTGAGATGTTAACAAGGTCACGATGTAGTGCAAGAGTAGCACTAGAACACCACAGGCTGGAGCCACCAAAATAGGAGAGAAAGTTTCATAGTTGGGATTGTCTTTTTCCTCCAAACCAGGTGTCCCGGTAACAGGGCCACCCAGCAGTGTGTGAGTTCACGCTGGTTCATGAAATGAAGACTCAGAGACACCTTGAGAATCAATTTATGCTTTAGGGC
>JAQHUG010000603.1:496854-510282 GCA_028555095.1 Dicrostonyx torquatus
GGGAGGGCCGGGAACAAGGGGAGTAAATGTAAATTTTTCTTTTAACAATAAAAATAAAAAAATACATCATATAAATAAACTGAAGGAAAAAAATCTTTGTTTAAAATGCCACATTTCGTTGGTCTTTGAAAGGTCTGAAATATATTTCTATATATCTAGAAAACCTAACTAATATCACTACAAGCTTGACTATTATAGATGATTATCTAAAAACCTTTATTTCTTAATTATACATTACATTTTTAAATGAGCTGAACAAACACAATACCTTAATCAGGAGCAGAGATATACATATAACAAAATTGACCTTAGTTTTGTACCAATAAACCAAGATCCATACCAATGCAAATCTCTATAGCATATCCCGCTTTAAATGTAAACAAACATTCATAAATATTATTTGAGATTTTAGGCATAGTTCTCTCCAAACTGCTTCCTGCTTTTTATTGAGCAAAGTAATTTTTGAAGTGTTCATGGAGACTTTTTGGGTGGTCTTGGTTCATCAAACCATGTTAGAAAGATTTCATATGTTCTCATCCTCTATAGAAACAAAAGTAGAACCTCTTTTCCAAAGCAACATATCCTTAGACCCATATTTTGAAATCAAGATACCTTTAAAGTATATATGTTGGTTTAGCTTAATAGTCCCCAGAATCAAATGTCTCCGTGCAGTCAAATAATTCAAAGATAACACATTAGTATACATAATCCAGACTCTCTGTGTATATTCCATTTTTACGTGGCTTGTTTTTTTTTTACTCTAATACTTTTTCTACAAGTTTACTCTGTCTCTTTAAAGATTTTTTTAAAAAAACCAATTACTTCTTTTTATAACTCTCTGTACCCTTTTTCTTTTCTCTCCCAAGCCTATATACATTTTTAAACACACTGTGTCTCATTTAGATGTCTTTTATGTCTTTATTGTGTATCTGTAATTATTTTCTGACCAGAAGTGCCTTTTTTTTTCAAATGCTAAGCGGGCATGGCTAGGGCCAACACAGCCCTGCCTGCTTGCTCTACCCAGTCCAACATTTGCTGACTCTGAGGGTCAGGCTCACAGCCCCATTTTTTAGGCACACAATGGGTTTATGTTGCCATTAAGCAAGTTGTAGCACTGTGTTCACAGACCCCATTTAAGCACTCATTAGCCACATAGCTGTGGCTTACCAGGAAGGTTCTGGCACATTTGTCTCCAGCAGCAGCTACATGGTGTCTCACTGACTCTGCCTATTCTCTCTCTCTTTCAGCCTAGATTTACTCTGTTAAGCTACTGGCCGAAAACAACTTTTTTATTCATTAACCAATAAAAGAAACACATATACAGAAGGACTTCCCACACCAGTCAAGCATTAGGCCAAGCTTGGGGAATCCTACTGAAGAGAGGGAGGAAGGATTGTAGGAGCCAGGGTAGGGGTTAAGGACATAACAAGAAAACTCACAAAAACAACTAACCTGTCTCATAGGAACTCATAGGGTCTGAACCATCAACCAGGGAGCCTGCATGTGACTGACCTCTACATATATGACAGTTGTGTAGCTTGGTGTATTTATGTGATTCCTGTCAATGGGAGCAGGGCCTGTCCCTAATGCTTCGGCTGGCTCTTGGGTACCTATTCCTCATACTGGATTGCTTTGGCCAGTCTTAATATAAGGGAGAAGCTTAATCTTACTGCAACTTGCTATTCCATGATTTGTTGATACCCACGGGAGGCCTACTACTTTCTGAACAGAAACAGACGAGGAGTTGATTGGGGGGCAGAGAAGAGATGGGGGTATGGAATGGGAGGAGATGAAGGACTAGAAACTGAGGTCAGGATGTAAAATAAATAAATTAATTTAATTTTAAAAGATTTAAAACCTGAATTAAAAGCACATTTAAATGCAAAAATGCTACATTTATAAGATAGTTCATATGATCATTGGGCATATTTAGATGTGCAGAAGGTATACTCCAAAATTCTATTTGTGCATGAAAAATACATACTGTTTATATTAGCTACTCTTCTCATTGTTATGACAAAATACTAGACAGAAAACAACTGAAATACTAGACAACTGGATACTAGACTGTTGTAAATGGGGGGAGAGGTGCGGGTTGTGTTCCCCAGCCGCCAGCCGTTGGCCCACTCAGCTGCTGGCCGTCTGCACCCGATAGAACCACAGGAGAATGGTATTCATTCAAACTCTGATTGGCCCATTATCTCTAGCCTTTTCTTGGCTAGCTCTCACATCTAAACTAACCCATTATAAAAGTCTGTATGTCACCACAAGGTGGGTGACTTACTGGACGGTTCTACGGTACTTCCATTTGTGACAGGGGGCCTCATGGCGACCGACTCACTTTCCTTCTCCTCCTCAGAACTTCCGTTCTGTCTACTCCGCCCACCTAAGGGCTGACCTATCTTATAAGCCAGGCAGCTCTTTATTCAACCAATAAGAGTAATACAAAATACAGGAGAACACTCCCACATCACTAGACAGAAACAACTGGAGGAGAGTGTTCTTTAAACTCTCTCAGGTTAAAAAATATAATAATGTCAGGTACCAGTAGAGGGTGGCACTGTTCACAGGAGCAAGAGCTTACAGCATGATGTGTTTTGTCTAAGTGGATCAGGAAGCAGAGATGAAGCGTAATTCTCAATCCTGACTCCTAATACCCTACCTCTTCCAGCTAGGTCCCAACATTCAAATGCTACCAGAACAATGTCCCACAAACAATGCTACCAGAAGGGGACCATATATTCAAATACATGAGTCTGTGGGGGATATTTCATATTCAGACTATAATACTATAACCTCTGTCAATCTCTCTCTCTCTCTCTCTCTCTCTCTCTCTCTCTCTCTCTGTGTGTGTGTGTGTAATAAAACTAGGCATGGTGGCACATTCCTATAATCCTATCACTGAGGAAGCAATGCAGAAAGATTGTGAGGTTTATTTATCATTGCCAAAACTTAGAAGTAACCAAAATACCCTTCAAGTAGGTGAGTGGATAAATAAGCTATGGTATATGTAAACAATGGGATATCATTCAGCAATAAATATAAATGAGTTACCAAGCCACCAAGACCCACAGGAAAAATATCATGCATATTGCCACATAAAAGAAGCCAATCTGAAAAGATTACATAGATTTGATTCTAGCAATATGACGTTCTAAAAATGGGAAACTATGATGATAACAAGTAGTTGCTCAAGTAGAAACGATGAATAGAGAGCAAACAGTGGACTTTAGGACCGTAAAAGTACTCTTTTTGAATAGTGCTGGTAGATATATGTCATTAAACATTTTTCTAAAGCCTTAGAATCTATATAATAGAACTCTAATGTGAGCTATGGACTTGGGGTGATGACAATGACATAGGTTCATTAATGGTAACTATATTCCACTCTGCAGTGGGATGCTTATGATGGAGACTGTTGCCATGTTATATCCAGAAGACAACATTTCACAATACTTCTCTTCTTCCAGCCATTGTAGTCTTTATGACCCCTCTTCCACAATGTTTTCTGAATCTCAGGAGAATGACATAATGTAGATGTCTCATCTATGACTAAACACTCCTAGTCACTATCAGCACTTTGAACAGTAATGTATCTCTTCATCAAACACTACTTGTAGCAATAAGAAGCTTCTCTGACCAAGGCTGTGAGTAACACAAGTCTACATCTGTAAATGTAAACATTTATAAAGAAGGCAGATAATTCTAGCCATTTAGAAAAACATCAATAAACCTTTCTCTAGGGCCTATGACTTCCCTAGCCATGGTTTTTTTTTATGTTTACAATACCAGGCATGAAATCCCTCCTGTACAGGCATCAAATCCAATCAAGAGAGCAACTGATAACCCCAATAAACAATATTGTCATTATTACACCAGTGGGCACATCTTGCTTGACAGGCCAGTATTGTATTATGCAGGGTCCAGCACTGTATAAGACCACTGATGCTTTTTTCTCCCCACAATAGCCTACATAGCATCTTCAACCACCATAAAAGTTAGCCAGCATGGAGAGATTTTTGGTCAATTTAAGACTGATTTATACTTACTTTGCAACCAAAGTGTGTGGTGTCTTTAGCAATGGTTCTCACCATCATTATGGTGTACAACCAACAGCAATAACAATAGCCTGTACTATATGGGATGTCTCTGGGACCTCTTTGTCCAATAACTTGCAGGGAGGTAAACTATGCCCAACACTGAGATTTTCATTTAATGGCTAGTGTCTTCTGGGAGCAGCATTGTTCACTAATGTGTACTTTCATTCAAACTTTTTTTTAAAAATAGATTTTTAATTAGCTTACAAGCCAGCAGAGCTACAGAAGGATTCCTTTCCCTCAACCCCTATTCCCATACCCACTTAAACCTTTAGCTCTCAATGTTCACTCCCTCGTCTTTTACATCATATCTGCTATCCCGTATTGTTACTTTTAAAACTTGGATTGCAAGATCCTAGGTTAAAGCTGTGAAAGGAAAAATACAAAATGTACAATTTGAGGAGAAATGGGGCACAAGGAAGTGGAATGCAGCTATGTTCTGTGTTCAAGGAGATAAACAGATTAAGAAATTGAATAAAGGGAATGGTGACCTCAGGGCCAGATTCTACCCAGCTAAGTTTCCAATTTGTGAAAATGAATTAAAGAAAATCTTAGAGTCAGGTGTGTTAGTGCATTCCTTTAATCCCAGAACTCAAAAAGCAGAAGCTGGCAGACTTCTGAGTTTGTCTGGTCTACAGAACAAGTTTCAGAATAACCAACTTTAGGCAGCGAAGGAAACCACTGAAAACCAAAATCTGGTGAAGATGTAATTAAAAGATCTCTGAGTTCAAAGCAAGCCTGGTCTACAAAGCAAGCTCTAGGACAGCCAAGCTTCAGCAATGAAGGAAACTATGGAAAACAGAAAGCTGATAAAGATGTAATTGAACAAGCAGGCCATGTTCCAGCCCCAGCAACAGCAGAACTTGACAGCTTTGGTCATGTATGTCAAGGATAGAAGAAAGGGCTTATGGAATCGTCCTATGCAACTAAGGAAAGCCATTGAGGCCAGGCATATATCAGGTGTGTTCCTGAATGGAAGCCTAAAGATGCCATTGCATGAAACTTGGGATCTTGGAGACCCCAAGATGGTGAAGATGCCAGAGCCATGGGATACCTGCTGAGAAAAACTGCTCACAAGGAGTGGAACCAGCCCAAGAGAGAAAAGTGTATTGCAGTCAACATAGCTGACAGGAGTTGGAGATCTGAAGAGTGTTTTGACATTAGACAAGGAGATGCAGAGTTTGGAGTTTTCCAGCTGATTTTCAGTATTGCTTTGGTCCAGTATTTCCTCACTATACTCCCTTCCCTATTTTTTTTTTGGAATAGTAATGCTTATACTGTATCACTATATGTTGAAAGTTTGTGAGCTGCTTTTTTATTTTGAATTTACAGGGACTTACAGTTAAGAGACTGAATGAATCTCAGAAGAGACTTTGAACTGTACAGTTTTTAATAAGTTTGAGACTGTTATATACTATGGGGCTTTTGAAGTTGTATTGAATACATTTTTACATTATGATATGACCACAAGCCTATGGGGGCCAGGGCATGGAATGTGGAGGTTTGAAAGAAAATGGCCCCCATAGCGAGTAGCACTATTAGGAGGTATGACTTTTTTGGAGTAGGTGTGACCTTGTTGGAAGAAGTTTGTCACTATAGAGGCTGGCTTTGAGGTCTCATATATGCTCAAGCCACACACAGTGAGACAGTCTACTTCCTGCTGCCTGTGAGAACAAGATGTCAGAATTCTCAACTCCAGTACCATGTCTTCCTGCACACCACCATGTACTACCATAACCATAGTAGACTAAACCTTTGAACTGTAAGATAACCCCAATTTAATGTTTTCCTTTTAAAAATTATCATAGACATTGTATCTCTTCGCAGCAATAAAAACCCTAAGACAACCCCAAAGGGGTTGTGGCCCACAGGTTGAGAACTTCTGTTTAAAAAGCTTCAGCACCTATTCCAGTAAGTTTCCCTTAGTCCTGAGAACAACCCCAGTCTCTGAAAATTATTCTTCTATGTTCCTGAAGCTCCATTCATCTCTAAAATTGGAACTCTATTATTTTCCATCATTTTTGTCCACCCTGCATGTTGTTTGAGAATCATATCATCCTGTAGATATAGAGCTTAGTATGTTGTGGCAGTTGTTCCCAAATCCTTTTATTTCCCTTCCCTCAAAAAGAATGGATTGCCAGGTGATGGTGATATACACTTTTAATCCTAGCACTTGGGAGGCAGAGGCAGGAAGATCACTGAGTTTGAGGACAGCCTGGTCTTCAGAGTGAGTTCCAGGACAGCCAGAGATACACACAGAAACACTGTCTCAAGAAAAAAAGAAAACACACACACATACATGAAAAGAACAGAATAAGGGCTTATTTTCCATTTCTTTGAATTGGACCAATATTATGATTGGTTTATAGACCACAGAATGAGGCAGAGGGGATGTTTGGTGGCTTCCTAAGCTAGGTCAGAAGAGGCAATATAGATTCTATCTTGCTCCCTGTGATGTGAATTTAAAAACTGATTGAGATGGAATAATTGTACATAGTGATGGAATACTACTCTGGTTAGTTTTTGTAAACTTATCACAAATTAAGGACATTTTGGAATAGGGAAACTCAACTGAGAAAATGCCCCCCGTCAGAATTACCTGTAGGCAAGTCTGCAGAGAATATTTTTTTTATTAATGATTGATGTGTGAGGGTCTAGCTCACTATGGGTAGTGTCACCTGCGGGTACACTGAGTGAGCATGAGGAGCAACATTCTGATTCAATTACTGTCTCCAGGTTTCTGCCCTAATTGACTTCCTGCCTTGTCTTTCCCTGAGGATGGACTTTGATATGTACATATAGACCAAATAAACTCTTTCCTCTCCAAGTTGCTTTTAGTTATGGTGTTTGATCACAGCAATAGAGTAAACTAGGACAGAAATAGTGACATTTTAGCATAAGTATACAATATATAGTGATAATTGGCATGGCCACCACTTCAAATGTGTATACATTTCAAAATATATAGTAAAGAAAACTTAGAAGGGATACTAACTTTTGAGGTACAAACTTAGCATATCCAAAGTCTGAGTCTCTTGAGGCCACTATGCTGTGAAGCAGGCCATGTCATATAGAGGACAGCTGATCAACATGTCCAGCTGACAGTATACTCAGCTAATAGCCATATGCATGAATAATTAATTCTCCTTAAGATTCCATTCTCCAACCATTGAGTCACCAGAGCCATCAAATCTTCCTAGCTAACACTGCACACATTGTAGAACAGAAGTTAATCACTCCCACTGCGCTCTATCTGAATTTCTGATCCACAATATTCATGGAAGCAGTAAATGGTTATTGGAAACCACTAAGATTGGGGCTAATTTGTTTCCGAACAATGGTAAGCAGAATGGAGAGACTACAAAGCTGACTGTGCACACTTACAGAGTATGCTCTCAGGCATTCTCTGGCTCTGCAGAAACCTGCAAATGGCTCAAAGAAATTTTCCCATATGAAGATTTGACAAGGAGAATTTTCCAGATTCCAAGTATCATTTTTTAGAATCAACTGTGTGTTTGCTTCAAGATGCAAGTATGTGATGATTATAGTCCAAGAGGGAAGACAGATCTAAGAAAGGGGAACGTTAACCCTGGTGAGTGATTTTTATCCAGAAAGTTGTCCATTTCCTTTAAGTTTTCCAATTTTGTGGAGTACAAGTTTTCGAAATATAACCTGATGATTCTCTGGATTTCCTGCATGTCTATTGTTATGTCCCATTTTCATTTCTGATTTTGTTAATTTAGATATTATCTGTCTGCCTTTTGATTAGTTTGGATAAGGGTTTGTCTATTTTGTTGATTTTCTCAAAGAACCAACTTTGTCTCATTGATTCTTTGTATTGTTTTCTTTGTTTCTATTTGCTAAATTTTGTTAGTCTTCAATAAGCCTAAAACTCTACAGTCTGAGATAATGGAAATAAGCACCTTATTACCCATAATGTCATCCCTAGCTACTGTAATCAGATATTTAGAGAAACTGTTAGAGAGCACTTTCCAAAAATATACCTGAAGGGCTTTGTGGAACTGCGGGCTCAAACACTTCAGTCAATTCGTTCTCCTAACCTGATCCTGTTTTACTAATGACAAAACCCCTTTTGTCATTATGTCTCTTTCTATTTGGTGACATTGGGAATCTTCTCAAGAATGGTATGGCAACATATGGAATCTAATACTGGGTGTGAAGATTAAAAATAAAGTTTAAAATGATTGGTAAGACAAGATGAAAGGAGAGAAAGCTCAGTGGCAGTCTCTGTCACTTCAGTCAGTGAAGGGCACTTTCTTCTTGTGTCACAAAGCTAAGAAATAGGGCAGGAACTGTTATTATCAGATAGAAAGTCCTTGTTGTTGTTGTTGGTTTTTTTTTTTTTTTTTTGGTTTTTCGAGACAGGGTTTCTCTGTGGCTTTGGAGCCTGCCCTGGAACTAGCTCTTGTAGACCAGGCTGGTCTCGAACTCATAGAGATCCGCCTGCCTCTGCCTCCCGAGTGCTGGGATTAAAGGTGTGCGCCACCACTACCTGGCTTCAGATAGAAAGTTAAAGACAAAAAAAGTAACTGCCTATGACTGTAAAATCAAGAAGGGACACAGTCAAATTTTGAAGGCAGGAACCTTTCATTATAAGTCAGTGCTGCTTATTTAAATTAAAGTTAAATAAAGAAAGTTAATTAAAAAAAACAAGTAAAAGAAAATTGAATGCTTGAGACTTTGGTTACTATCTACCATGCCCAAGGAAAAACAGAAGGATTAAATAGATCATGAGCCACTCTTTCTTTTCTCTTCTATCCACCTGGCATTTGTTCTTGTTAACCCATTCATCCCCTACCTTTCTACTCAGCCTTCATATAGCTCACCCACTTTTATCACAGACACTCATTCCATTCCATATGCTAGTTAAGAGAATTTCAGGGAACTATGTAAATTGCAATGTGCCATCTAGATTGAGCTATTATTATTACTTTTATGCTAACTTGAATTCATGTACTGTTCCATGACCTTTCCTAGAAAGGCCTATACTGCCTTGAGAAACAGAATAGGTGCAATATGCTTAGAAAAAAAAATCCTTAAGGGGCTGGAGAAATGGCTCAGTGGTTAAGAGCACTGACTGCTCTTTCAGAGGACCGGGGTTCAATTCCCAGCACCCACATGGCAGCTCACAACTGTCTGAAGATCCAGTTGCAGGGGCTCTGATACCTTGAAACCAATGCATATAAAATAAAGTTAAATAAACCATAAAAAAATATTTTAAAAAAAGAAAGAAAGAAAAAAATCCTTAAATTGTTGCAAAGTGTCTCTGGAGTAACATTTGTATTATAACTACTTAATTGAAGAGTTTAGTCATATTGAATATATTCACATTATTTCTAGAACTTTTTGATGATGAAAAAAAACCAGAAATTCTGCACCCATTAAAATCTAACTTCCAGCTCTCCTGTCCTATAATCTCTGTCAACCACAACTCTATATTTTTCTCTATAAATTCAACTACTCTAGGCACCTATTATGGATAAGATCATACCTCGTTTGTGTTTTCAGATCAAACTATTTCATTTATGATAATGTTCTCAGCGTGAATCCATGTTATAGCAAATGTAAGAATTTCCTTCCCCCTTGAAGGCAACTAAAGTACCATTATATGGATATACTACATATTATACATATGAACAAATGTCCATAGGCATTTCTGACATTTTTACTTATCCTTAGACTTTAAAAATCAATGCCACCAGTACCCCATACAAAAAGCAATGGCCTCCACCCTTTCACTATGAAGTGACACAATCCATCATGGTGAATGAGACAGTAGGAGTATGAGACAACTTGTCAGAGAGAGAAGGGCTGGTACTCAGCTTGCTGTCTCCTTTTTTCCTTTTAATTTAGCCTTCACCTTAGCCCAATGACAAACCAAGGTATGATTCCACAAAAGTTCACTCTAGGAAAGCAGTGAATTTATTGGGCTTACTTACAAAGAAGTGAGAGAGAGGTTTGGGGAAGAAGTGTGCTTAAAGAAAGCACACTGGAAAGTCTGAATCAAGCATGGATGATGATTCATCCATGCCTTGTATATGGATTCCCCTCCCCGCATTTTCCCCCACCTATATCCTCTAGCCCTTCCTAGCTTCTCTCATATAATATGCAATTAGGACAGAGTTGGGTATATCTGTAAGGAGGAGTGACTGGGTACTCGGGTGAGGGTCTCAGGTCTCTCCAAGCCCCCTCCTTCCAAAAGAGAATATTAACAATCATTAAAACCAGCTGTGGTGATCTTTGGTGAGTAGGCCCAGTCATACTCCTGAAGACGGTGGCAGTTTGGCTCAGAGAATAGTCCTATATAATGCCAAGAAAAAATATTTATACCAATCGTACACTTTCTTGCTGTAAACTTGATAGCACTTTCAAATAAAGAAGTGTGCAACCTGAGACAAGACCAAAGTCAATGTATGAGTTTTGTCTTCTTACCTATGGCAACTCCAATCCTGCCTTGGCTCAGGATAATGTTGAGATGTTTCTGAGGTGTCTATTCAAAATAGTTTATCTTTTTCTTTGATACTATCCACGTGTCCAATATGCTGTGTTAAATATTCCATTCAAATAGTAATCTAAAGAATGATCTGGACAGTCCACCAAACAGCTGAAGTTGGAGGGAATATATCATTGGTATACTTTAACATCACTAATGCAGGATGGAATAAAAGTCATGCTGATTTAGTTGGTGTTACATTCTTATGTTACATTCTTATACAGGTGTGCATCACCAAACACTGCTTATCGTTGACTTAATTTTTTTTATTATTACCAGTGTGTGTGACATGGTGCATTTGTGTGCCATGGTGTATATATAGAAATCAGAGAACAACTTCAGGAGTCAGTTTTCTTCTTTCATTGTGGATTCTAGAGATTGCATTCAAGTCGTCAGGCTTGTAAAACAAATGTTTTTACCCATTGAGCCGTCTCCCCTGCCCTATCATGATTTTGAATGCTCTAGAAAATGAACACTCTTGTTGCTTATAGCTAGGGTGAGTCATTCTCATTGTTCCTTTCCATGATTGGAACCCACAAACTTGACATTTTCCCCAGAGATTTAATTCTACATCAGTGTCCATTTCTGGGCTTTCTCTTCTTATATATTGGTCTGCCTACTCACTGGCTTGTGAGTAGCTTGCTCCATTCATAAAGTTTTATGCTTTGATATCTTATTCTGGATCTCTGTCTTTGCTTTTGTATACTTCAGAGTGTTTTCATATCAGTTTTGGAACCCGTTTGTTTGAATGTGGCTTCTGGTTTCACTTATAATCTTACTCACCTTTAAATTTGAAAGCTGCAAGCTTGTAGCTCTTTTTGAAACAGGATGCCATGTAGCCCAGGCTTGCTTCAAACCTACCTGATCTTCCTACTCCTACCTTCCTCCCTCCCAAGTGCTGCTATTACAAGCATGAACCAGCAAATACATCCTAAACATCCAGAAACATCACATCTATACTAAAACTTTTAATTTTTTAGTATTGCAAAGTCTTATCTACCAAGGTTGTAGGAAATTTCTCATTCTATGTTAGAATTTTGACTTTTTAAAAAGACTTTGTTTCGTTTTTAATTGTGTGTGTGTATATATATATATATATATATATATATATATATATATATATATGTCTCTGTGTGGGTTATGTACATGAGTGACAATGCTTGTGGAAGCCAGAAGAAGGAATTGGATCACATGAAACTGGAGTTACAGACCAGTGTGGGTTGTGAGCATTCCAATATGGATGCTGGGAAGCAAACTTCAGTCCTGCAAGAGCAGTACACGCTTTTAACTGCTGAGTCATTTTTGGAGTACACTACGCTTAAGGTTGTAGTCTATCATGTCCAGACAGCTCTTTAAGGTCCAGACAACAAAATGGAGGACTCCATTTCCAACAGGGCTCCCTCTCTACCTGGATAATGTCTCTAGGCTCAGAAGCCTGACCTTATCTGGAAGCTGTCCCTAAGCCTGTATGCCTGATTATCTCAAGCAAGGCCTTTGACATAGATCCCTGCAGATGCTCTCCCCTGCTGCCCATATGATAATTAGGTTTTGTGCTCCCAGCTGTATGGTAGGACCATACTGTCACGTATGGTACCTAAGTGTTGTGCTCCAACTGTATGATAAAACTTTGCCGACAAATGCAAATGAGGTGATGATTCCCCAGCTGCTGTTTCCATATCATATATTTCCCCTCACTCTGAAATAAAGCTGAACTGAAGCACATTCCCGGAAATCCATTGTGCTCACAGCCTTCTGAACCCTGTTCTCTGCTTCTGCTCCCTCTCCCCTCTCAAACAGATGGCCAAAGATCCCAATCTTGGAGGAAGGAAACTCACAAGCCATCTCTCCAGCCTCTTGATTTTAACATTCTTATTTTTAGTTATGGTTTTACTGGTTGAGTGTTTTGGTTTGAACAATGACATCCTTTCCAAAAATTAATTTCAAAAGTTAATCCCCAAAGCAACAGTAGTAAGAGGCGTGGCCTCTAGGGCATGGTGAAATCAACAAAGCCCTGCCCTCCTAGGTGAGCCTGGCACTGTGATAGAAGGCCTCCAGGTTGAAGAGCTGCTCTTCTTGCCCTTCTACCTTTTGCCATATGAGGACACAGAAATAAGTCTCCATCTTCAAAGCAGACAATAGCCTTACCAGATAAGCACTGATGCCGAGGACTGGATCTTGGACTTCTAAGTCTCCAAAACTCTAAGAAAAAAATCTGGTTTTTATGAATTACACAGTCTCTTGTATATTGTTTTAAAAATACTACAAATGGACAGTGGCAGTAATAAACTCAGGTGGCACGAAATTCAAAAGGATCAAAAAGATTTTATAATGAAAAACCTCTTTCCTATTCCACCTCCCAGATACCCAGGTCTCCTTCCATTATAAGCAACTTGTGTTGCTAACTTTGGTCAGAGTTAGTTATGCTTATAGAAGCACATATATGGATTCTTTTCCCTCCATACCCCCCCTTTTTTTAAGACAAGGTGTCCTGGCTAGTATTTTGTCAACTTGACACAAGCTAAAGTCATCTGAGAGGAGGGATCCTCAATTAAGAAAATGCCTCCATAAGATTGGGTTGTAGACAAGCCTGTAGTACATTTTTCTTTATTAGTGATTGTAGAGAGCCTTCTACAGGTGAGCGCTCTTTAGGACAAACAACTCACCATCCTGCAGGTGAGCGCTCTTTGGCTATGGCTGGAATCATGAGAATGCTTGCATATGCGTGGGCCAATGGATAGTGCCCACGTGGCTACCTAGGGTTGGCTGCCCTAGCCTACTTAAGGGCTGGGAGAGGCTTGTCCGGGGAGAGACACACAC
>JAQHUG010000604.1:23194-38655 GCA_028555095.1 Dicrostonyx torquatus
TGCATTGGTGTGATCAGGCTCTACAGTGGGTGAGGGGTAGCTAGGAGGTGTTCCAGGTTCTTCTGGGAGGTAATTCACATAATTTCATTACTTTCTTCTACTTGGGACAATTTAGGCCATGGTTCTGCTTATCCTTTACTTAGTGGATTTAAGCCCAAAAGTGACATAAAAAAACCACACAAATAAGCAAACAGACAAAATCTCTAAAGTGATTTTCTTTCTTTCTCTCTCTCTCTTCGTTTCCTTCCTTCCTTCCTTCCTTCCTTCCTTCCTTCCTTCCTTCCTTCCTTCCTTCCTTTCTGTTTTTAATCTTGAGAACTCCTTTTCCAAGAAAAGATGCAAAAATAAGAGGTGCAAGGCTGGGAATCTCTATTAGAGAAGGGAAACTCTGAGCTCTGTAAAGTGAGAGGCCCATTGAGCTTCAGGTCCAAAATGACTTGATTCTTCTATTCCAGCTACTTTTCCTATCTAGTGTGGCAAAGACTTAGGCAGATGGTTACAGGGGAGATGGGAACTGGGGAGAGACCAGTACATTGGTGGGGAATGGCAAGGTGGGTTTTCACGGTGGTGGAAATTTAAAGAGCACAGTCACAAACTCTAGGAAGCGCGTGCACAGGGATTGCCACAGAAGTCAGCGGAGCCTGGTAAGCAGAGCAAGGGGGTCTCTTCTTGAGGAGAAGTTTCTCTCCTAAGCTACGGCAACACTTATCTAACCTGAGAAGATGGTTTCAGCTCACACACTGTCCACCATCGTGACGTAGGCTGCTTCACCTCACTTCCAGAAATCGTCATTCTCTAGAAAGTGGTTCTTTCTACACCATTGTTCAAAGAAAATACAACCTTACTTATGCAGCAAACCCCACATAAACAAAACAGCTGAATTGATATAAAATATGAGGAAAACAAACTAAAATCTTGAATTTTTCTGGCCTACCATAGAGTTCAATGTAAGCAAACAATATTTGCTAGGAGAAAAGGTCTTTGGGGCAAACAATCATATTTAGTTGACTCTTCTTTGAAATCAATATGAAGAGATTCTTTCTCAGATAGAAGCTGCCTGTTCTCTGTTTATTTTAATCCCATATACTTAACTTTCTCCATAAAAATGTCAAAATAACATAGTAAAGAATGAAATCAGAATATGGTACATAATTTCTGTGTCATTTCTTGACTGCATTAAAGAAAATTCCAATTTCTTCAATGTCCATCTATTGTCATATTCAAAGCACATCTAAATTGTTCTCAACCCTCAAGATCTCAGACTTGGTGCTGTGGGAGATTGCAACACCCAGCAGTGACACATGAACTATCCCAAGACGGAGCAGGCCATTGTCAAGCCACATGAGAGGCTTGTGAAAGAGTGACTTGCAGAGAGCTTCAGGTAATGACATGTCCTGGAACCTCCCTGCTGGGGTGTGTATTCAGCGTTAGTGAGGCTTCTTGCAGTTAGTGGGCTGTGGAAGATGATGGAAAATTTCCAGGGTTCTTTAGCTCTATAAAAAAACAGGCTGTTCCAGTTTATTCATTCAAAGAAGTTTTGAGTATTTATAGGTCATCAGGTAGTATTCTTGGCACTTGGTTGTATCAATGAAAACCAACAAAGATATTGAATCATTTGGACTACACACACTAGTGGAGAAGGCAGAAATCCATTATAAATAAAAAAAATTGACAGACATGAATAACTTTATGTTTAGTGCTATAGAGAAAATGAAAAACAATGTAACCAATTAGGAACACCAAGGAGATAATGGTATTTGCAAATACTCTACCAGGAAGTGATTTTGGACAGACCCCAAAAGAACTGAAGTCACTGGAATATCTGAGGGCAGAATGTTCAATGTAAATACCATCTGAAGCAAATCCTTCAAGCAGAGAGCCAAAGCAAATGCTAGAGCTGGCTAGTGTGCTCCAGTGGCACAGGGGCTGAGACAGAGGCCACAGTCAAACCTGTCAGCCTGCCAGTCATTCTTAGAACACAATGACTCACCTTCCCACAGGTCTTTATGTGTCTGCTTAAACAATCTTTAGGAGAGGGTGCTAAAGAATGTCTCTTCAGGTACCCAAATGCCTTGTTCCTGAGATTTTTGCTTTTGTTCTTGAGAGTTTCTACACTATAGTGGAAGAGTTACATATATGAGTGGATTAAACTCACATCTAAAATCATTTTAATTCAGTGAGTTTACCTATTGAGGATTTTTTTCATCAAACTTTTTAAGTTTAATTATTCATGTGATAATAGGACCAGTGAGTTACTTAACTTGTTAAATACAGAAATGACCTGGAACAGCAAGTCCTCCTTCAGTGACAGGGTCCTGAGAGAGAAGATGAGATCAGGGGATAAAGGGATAGGAAAGTTTGGAATTAGGTCCTGCACAAGCTATGTCTTCTGACAAGGGAGCTTACTAAGTAGAGCATCTTATACAGTATTTTCAGGGCAGAAATGGGACAGTGCCAGCAGGAACTACCTTACAATGGGATGAAGTCAGAAGGAGGGTTAGGGTTAGGGTTAGGGTTAGGGTTAGGGTTAGGGTTAGGGTTAGGGTGAGGGAAAATCAAGAAATGTTGCCTAAGGAACACAGGGCAAGAATACTAAAGATGGAACACATAGTGGCCCTGGGAATTGCAACCTTAGCTCAGCATGGTAGAAAATTGGTTTCAGTATCCAAAGCCATGGCACTCTCAAGGCTCTAGCTCCAGGCCATTGCTGGTTGTGCCAAGCCTATTCCTAGTTTTAGAAGAGGAATTGCATTTCTTCTCCACACATGGGGCCTCAGGGAAAACCTTGGATCAGTCCAGTCCTCAGCACAGAATTATGAATTTTGAAAAACCCTCTTTTTTAGCAAAATTATATTACATATTATATGACATGTATACACAAGTGGGATGAAAATAGGAATATTGGGATGATGGCAACTGAATAACTAGAAATTGACCAAATACACCATTTATTAGTCATCACCTGACACCTCTTTTGTTTTCCTGGCTACTTAGGTTCAATACAAGTTTCCATGGCTTATAATTTAATATAATATATAAGTCTTAACTAGAACAAAAAGACAAATGAAAAAGATCAAGAAGATTTATATTGTGGAAAATGGCCCCTTTACCAAAAGCTGTCTAGAGAGTCAATGCAATCCCCATCAAAAATATATCACAATTCTTCATAGAAATTGAAAAAAATCTTCATATAGAAGCACACACACACACACCAGGATAGCTAAAAAATTCTGAATAATAAAATAATGGTTGAGGGTATCACAATCCCAGACTTTGAATTATATCACAAAACTATAATAACAGAACAGCATGGAACTGGCATAAAAACAGACACATTGATCAATAAATACAAGACATAATTCAATAATCTACAAATATCTGAATTTTAATAAAGAAACCAAAAATATGCACTGAATAAAAGGCATCTTCAACAAGTTGTGCTTGTCAAACTGAATAGCTGCAGGTAGAAGAATGAAAATATATCTGTATCTTTCACCCTGAACCAAACAACACCAAATGAATCAACTACCTCAACATCAGACCAGATACCTCCAATCTGCTAGTAGAAAAATGGAGACTAGGTTTGAGCTCATTCACATAGGAAATGGCTTTCTGAATATGATGAGGAAAGCACACACATGAATAATGGGACCACATAGCACACATGTGTGTAACTGGGACCACATAGCACACACATGAATAACTGGGACCACATAGCACACATGTGTGTAACTGGGACCACATAGCACACACATGAATAACTGTGACCACATAAAACTAAAAAAGCTCCTGTATAGCAAAAGACGCCATCATTCCAGCAGAGCAGCAGCCCACAGAATGGGAAACATATCCTTACCAACTATAAATCTGGTAGAAGGCTAGTATGTCCAATATACAAAGAACTATAAAAGCTGTACATCAAGAAAACAAACAACCCGCCTAAGAAAAATGGTGTATAGAACTTAATAGAAAGTTCTCAAAAGAAAGAAAGACAGACAAATGGCTGAGAAACACTTAAAAATGCTCAGCATCTTTAACCATCATGGAAGTGCAAATTAAGACTACTTTGAGATTTTAGCTTACCCCTGTCAGAATGGCCAAGACAAACAAATTGAATGAAAGCACATGCTGATGAAGATGGGGGGAAAGGAAAGACTTACTCATTGCTGGAGGAAGTGCAAATTGGTATGGCCCATACGGAAATCGGTGTAGAGGAAATCAATCCACCTCAAGATCCAGCTATGCTACCCTTGGGCATACGCCAAAAGACTCTACATCTTACTACAGAGATACTTACTCATCTATGTACATTGCTGTTTTATACGTTATAACCAGAAACTGTAACAGTCTAGATGTCCATCAACTGATGAACAGATAAAGAAAATGTACATTTGCACAATAGAATATTATTCATCTGATTAGAAAATGAAATTGTTAAATCTTCAGGTAAATGGATAAAACTAGCAACTGTCATCCTGAGAAAGGTAATTCAGATCCTAAAAGAAATATTTTCTCTTTTACATGCCTGTTAGCTTTTAAGCTTTTGATATGTGTTTCAATCTGAATAATTTCACGGTTAGGGAGCTAGTATGAAGAGGAGGTGATTTCAAGAAAAAGAAAATAGAGCATAATGTTATGGAGAGAAAAACAGAAACTAGGAGTATTAACTGCAGAGAGAGGGGGAAAGAAAGGTAAAGGAGAGGCTATGGGAGGGGCAACTAGCACTGAAAGCCTTTTGAAAATCGATATAGAAACTTACTACTGTAGAAGCTCCATGAAATGTAGACATATATGAAAGGAATTTAATAGCAGGAGAGACACTGCCCCAACTAGGGATTTTATGCTACCAAGAACCTTCTGTGCCAAGGATGGATTATATATTTTTGATTCATTGGCTAAAGGCTTTTGCCAATGCTATTGGCTACTCTGCAGAGCCTGATAGTAAGTTACTATTGCTAAAGAAGCAATTTATGTCACTGAATGGGGAAATCCAGCTGGTGCACAGCTAGAAGCTTTGTCCCTACTGACCAGTGTTCATAGTATTGGAAGGTATTCTTCATACTACCTGAACAGGAAAACAATAATACTACCCAGCTATAAACCCAGGGTCCTACAACAGCAATATGTCTTCAGGATAGACTAGGAGAATAGTGGCACGTATGTTTTGGGAGTAACTAACCATGTTTTAGTTGGCTTTAAGACCTACTCCATGAGATGGAACCCATACTGAAACTGCTGAAGTGACCAGGAATCTGAACTACATATGTCGTGGGTCTAGGGGAAAACCTAACACTTTTATTCTGTTAAATGAAAGTGGGTGTGGCAATAAAAAACTCCTAAAGACATACTTCTGTACAGATAACCATAGATGGATGCATTACTCAGTCTCACCAGGGAAGCTTCTTCTTACAAAGCTAATAATTAGTATGAAGACTCACAACTGGGCAATATGTGGAGAGTGAGAGACTTTGGAACGTTCAGTCCTAAATGGGATGTCTTCATCAATTCCCTCTCCTCAAGGCTCAGTGATATATGTGGAAGAGGAGGCGGGAAGATTTTAAGGGCCAGAGGTGGTGACTGACTCTAAGAAAACAGTGTTTTCCAGACACATCAGGACTGATACACATATGAACTCACAGAACTATGGCAGCATGCATAAGACCTGCACAGTTTCAAACCTGATGTAATTCCTGTCACTGAGGAGAAGTGGACACAAATTCCCACCTCTAAGCAAGAACCTATTTGCAACTGATACCTACTGGGCAAGGGAAAATCAGTTTCCTTCAGTGGAGTACCACTGAGTATACCAATCACCCTCCCTGGCAGTCCCCACCAGTTTCCTTCAGTGGAGTACCACAGGTATGTCAACCACCCTCCATGACAGTCCCCACCAGTTTCCTTCAGTGGAGTACCACTGGGTATACCAACCACCCTCAACGGCAGGACCCACCAGTTTCCTTCAGTGGAGTACCACTAAATATACCAACCACCCTCCACGGCAGGACCCATACACAGGAGTAGTTGGTCAACACAAAAAGGTTTCTTTTTGTTTGCTTGAGACCTTTATGTTTCATCTGGCTTTGTTTGGGTACTTTTTAAATTTATTTTATTGGTATATTTGTTTTATTTTATTTCTTTTTCTTGTTTTTTTTGAGGGAACACAGAATATGAAATTGAGGGAGTAAGAAAAATCTTGCAGGAGTTAGGAGGGAAAATAATATGCTAAAAATATGAAAAAATTAATCAAAAGAAAATTATAACCTGTCCTGGAACTTACCATAATTCCTTTCTGTTGTATTGCAGGCAATGCGATAAACCCATCTCCTGCCCTTGGTACTGGGAACTTTAAAAATTACAAAGTGGTGGTGCTGAGGTCAATGATTCAGAGGGGTGAGTGTGTGCGTACACCCTGCCAGAAGGTCCCCGGGAGGGAGTGTGGGCACCACCAGCCCCTGCTGCGGGGCCTCTTTGTTCCACACGACCCTCCCCCCCACAAGTTCGCCCTTCCTCTTCTGGGTCATTGGCCCACCAGGAGTCTCTGTTCCTGTGCTGAGGTCAATGATCCAGAGGGTGAGTGTGTGTGTGCTTCCTAACCAACAGAGGGGTCCTTAGCCCAGGAACAGCTCCTGCTCTTGCACTGAGGAAATCCATCCAGAGGGGACGCCTTTCCATGTTCGGGCTCCTTAGATCCACCAGCACAACTGGCTCCAGTACCGTGGGGCCCTAAGAGAGGACAGACCAAGAAAATTCTTCAAGAACATTGTCACTCACAGCAAAGATTGGATCAAGACGCCAAGACACTTCCAGCTGTATTTGAAGGAAGAGATGGGCAAGCGCCAATGCAAGAATTCTTCCAACAACATGAAAAGCATCATGACAACACCAGAATCCAGTGAGCATACAACAAGAAGACTTGAACACCCTATTCCAGAAGAAGTAAAAGAAAATGACTTTAAACGTTACTTAATGAAAATGATAGATACCTTTAAAGAGGAAGTGAAAAACTCCCTTAAAGAATTGGAGGAGAAGACAAGCAAAAAGCTGGAAGAAATTAATAAATCCCTCAAAGAAACCCAAGAAAACCAAGAAAAAGCAAATAAACAGGTGAAGGAAACAGTTCAAGACTTGAAGATTGAAATAGAGGTAATAAAGAAAACACAAACCGAGGAAACTCTGGAAATGGAAAATCTGGGTAAATGAACAGGAACTACAGAGACAAGTATAACCAACAGAATACAAGAGATAGAAAAAAGAATATCAGAGGCTGAAGATACTATAGAGGAAATAAACTCATTGATTAAAGAAAACAACAAATCCAGCAAATTCTTAACACAAAAACATCCAGGAAATCTGGGACACCATGAAAAGACCAAACCTAAGAATAATAGGGGTAGAAGAAGGAGAAGAATTCCAGCTCAAAGGCTCACAAAATATATTCAACAAAATTATAGAAGAAAACTTTCCCAACCTAAAGAAGGATATTCCTATAAAGGTTCAAGAAGCATACAAAACACCAAATAGACTGGATCAAAAAAAAAAATCCCCTCGCCATATAATAATCAAAACACAAAACATACAGATTAAAGAAAGAATATTAAGAGCTGCAAAGGAAAAAGGGCAAGTAACATGTAAAGGTAAACCTATCAGAATTACACCTGACTTCTCAGTGGAAACCATGAAAGCCAGAAGGTCTTGGATAGATGTGCTGCAGACAGTAAGAGACCACGGATGCAAGCCCAGACTACCATATCCAGCAAAGCTTGCATTCACCATTGATGGAGAAAACAAGATATTCCAGGACAAAAACAGATTTAAACAATACGTAGCCACAAACCCATCCTTACAGAAAGTACTAGAAGGAAAACCACAAACCAAGGAAGCGAACAACACCCATAGTAGCAAAGACATCTGAAAACCCTCCACCAGCACAACTCAAAGGGGAAGACACAAACACTACCACCAAAAAAAAAAAAAACCAAAAAAAAAACCAGGGTTAACAACGAGTGGTCATTAATATCACTTAATATCAATGGACTCAATTTACCTATAAAAAGGCACAGGTTAAGAGAATGCCTAGGGATGATACCACCAGCTGTGGGCTAGGGCATTCCCACATCAATCAGCGATCAAGAAAATACCTCCACCGACAAGCTCACAGACCAATCTGATGGAGGCAATTCCTCTCCTGAGATTTTCCTGTCCATGTATGTCTAGATTTGTGCCAAGTCGACAAAAAATAGACAGCACAGCCTAAATCTCCATCAACTGATGAACAGATGATGGCAGTGTGGTATAAACACAGCGGGGTTTATTCAGCTGTAAAGAAAAATGGAATGTTGGGATTTACAGGAGAGTGGATGGAACCAGAAGTACTCAGAATGAACTTTGAACTTTTAGATTTCTATCTTTCAGTTGGGTACCCACAGAAGCTAAGCAACTAATAGGATACACAGCAAAGCTCAAAGAAGGGAAGGAGAGAGAGAATGAAGCTGGTATAAAGAGGAGGAAAAATAACAAAGGAACAGGCCAGGATAAATGGGGTAGGGATGACAGGGAAAGGTAGAGGAGGGATAATAGGGAAGAAGAATAAACATTAAAGACCTTTGGGAAGGGCATATTGAAATAGAAGCTTCCTAAAACACACGTACACACACACACACATAAAAGTTTAAATCTGTACAATGGGGGACAATGCTTCTCTCATATACAATAAACTATTAAACAAAAACTCAGAGCCAGCTATGGATTAATTTTTTTTAAGTTGTGGATGAGTGTGGTACCATAAGTCCCCTCCCACTTCAAATGATAAGATTTTACCATTTGTGATGGCTATTCTTGGTATACCTGTGAGGGCACTTTTTAAAATTAAATCATTTGAAGTAGGAAGACCTAATTTAATATGGATCTTTGGGGATGGGAAGATCCACCTTTAATCTGGGACATACCAGCCTATATAAAGTACATGGAAGAAGGAAGCTTGCTCTCTTGCTCTCACTGGCAAATTCGTTCCTTCACTGGCATTAGAACCTACTTCTTTGGAATATACTTGAATCAGCTGAGACATGTTCATGGACAGAACAACTACTGGATCCTTGGACTTTCTAATGGTAGACAGCCATTTGTTGGACTAGCTGGACCACAGCCTGTGAGCCTGAATGGGATTCCAATAAATCTCATATATATTAGATGTATATGTTCCCCACACATATGAACAGTGAAGCAAATGTTTTCATATCCAAGAATCCCATCATTCCCAATAGGAGAGTGGATCTCAGTGTTGCAGCTCAGTGTGAAGAACTAATGCTCTAAAAGCCTCGGGTATGCTAAGAAACAAGAACTGACATGACTAATAGCACCTCCAGCCTGCTAGGATCCAGAACACTCCTGATAGGAAGATTGACACCCATGTTGCTATTGTCTCTTTGCATTTGGTTTTAGATTTTCACCCCTTGATTTTGCTTTTTCTATTTCCATGTTATGTTCTGACATTCTATGATTCCCTTTGTTATTCAAATATATATATTTCTCTCATATATTTTTAAGGAGGAAGGAGAACACTACTTTATTACTGCCAGGATCCCTGCTCAGCATCACTTGGCATGTGGGTGGGACTCTGTGGCTGCTGGATGGCAGTGGAGTTACTTCCTGTTGCTCTCTACAGACATAGTGTTCCCGGGAGGGCATGGTGAAAGCTATAACTTCCATCAGGCCTCCTCTGCCACCACCCCAGTAGGACTGGCACCACGTCGGTTTATTATACAGAGGTGGAGTCCAGTTCCCCTTGTCCTCACTGTTACAGGAGGTGAGAGCTTCATTAGCATCAAGTGGGTCTGATCGCCTTGGCCTCTTTTAGTGTTTGGTAGGTGTGAGTATAAGCAAGCTAGGTGGACATCAATACCCACATACTGCCTAAATACAGCTTACACAAACCCTTAACATTGGAGTGACCTGGCAGGGTCTCTTTTACATCTGTGTGAGACTAATCATCTCAGTAAAAATTTAATTAAAATTCAGTAAGAGTAGAGAAAAAATTGATTCTATAGTGAGAACTCTAAAGTGAAGATTCTATATATGCATAAAAGCCTTTCTACAACCAACATCTTACCTTATACACTTCGTATATATAAAACCAACCGTATACGTTTCTATATGTAACCATGCTAATGACTTTTGACTTATATTTCTGTTGATATGGTTTTTTCTGCTTATTTTTATTTTGTCACTCCTATTAATGAAAATGATTATATATTAAAATATTCTGAACAAATTTTTTCTTTGAGATCTCTCTCTATATGCTGTATATATGTGTGCGTATCTGTATATATACATACTCCATATATGTAGTTGACGTCATAGTTTTGTTCATATCAAATAATACTGAATAATCTTGTTTTTAAGGACATATAATGGAAACATAATAGATGCATTTGATGTATATTTGAGTATAGGTGAGCAGACATTTCTTCACTTGGCTCCTTTGGGACTGAGATGGCACCATCACATCCATTCAGTGCTGGCAGACCTCTATAAGGTTTAATGTTTGACTTACTGAGTTTCAGCCTTTTTTGATCTGGTTTTCACTTCTGTTCTGTTCTTGCATGTGCCTAACTTGATTTTATTTATAGAGGCTCCAAGTTAAGAGATTGCCTTGAGTTTTAAAAGAAATTTTAAATAAAACATTTTAAATATTTTTTTTCTATTTTTGAATAGTGTTAAGATAATTAAGACTGTTTCTTAGGGTTTCTATAGCTGTGATGAAACACCATAACTAAAGCAACTTATACTTCCAGATAATTTTTATCATTGAAGGAAGTCAGAACAGGAACTCAAACAGGGCTGGAACCTGGAGGCAGGAGCTGATGCAGAGGCCATGGAGGGTGCTGCTTACTGACTTGTTCTTCATGGCTTACTCAGCCTGCAGATGGCCTATAGCTGGATCTTATGGAGGCATTTTCTCAAGTGAGGTTCCTTCCTCACTGACTTAGCTGTGTCAAGTTAACATAAAACTAGCCAGTACAGACTGCATGAAAATTTGAAGTTATAGCAAATGCATTTCTCATTACAGGATGGTCATGGTCCTGTGGGAGCAGAGGTGGAACAAGAAATATCTCCCACAGTCTTGAGTGTTTAAACACTAGGTCCCCATCTAGCAGGACTACTTGAGAGACTGTAGAACTGTTGGAATGTGGGGCTTAGCTGTAGGGCATAGGTTACCAAAGGGGCCTTTGAAGGTTATATACTCTTTTAGCTTTGCATCCTGGTCTTGCTGCCATGCCAGGGGCATTGTTACATGCTCCTACCATGATGGAACCAGCCCACATCCTTTATCACTGTGATACCTTCTGAAATCATGACCCAAATAAACTCTTCCCCCATTAAGTTGCTTTGAAGAATTTGGGGGCTGAGGGGATGGCTCTGTGCTTAAGAGTGCTTACTGCTTTTCCAGAGCACATGTGTTTGGTTCCCAGCACCCATATGAGGCAGCTGACAACCACCTGTAACTGTGACTACAAGAGATTTAACACCCTTGTTTGACCTCATTTGACGCCACTTGAACACATCACACACACAATTCTTACCCAGAGATAAAAATCAAAACAAGTCTTAAAACATTTCTTTTGTTGTGTGAGTGCACACATGCCTCGGTGCCAGAGAACAGCATGAAGGAATTGGTTCTTTCCTTCTATCATGTGGGTTGTAGGCTTCAAACTCAATTTGTCAGGCTTGTCACGCTTGGTTGCAAGCCATGTTAATCCTGTTTTGCTTTGATATTTTTTTAATTAAAAATGTGTGTGTGTGTGTGTGTGTGTGTGTGTGTATGTGTGTATGTGTTAGAAAGAGAGAGAGAGTTGGGGGAGATTTGAGACGGGGTAGTAAGTTGCTTTTGCAGAAATTTTGTCACTCCCAAAGAAAAATAATTTGCTTTTCGAGAGGTGAAGTTCCAGAAGACTCAGGCCCCAGGGCGTTCTCAGTAGGTGGTACCCGGTTAGAAGAAAGTGGTTCAGACACTGTCATCAAATCCACAGCATTATTCAGCAGAGGGATAAACTTCTCACCATGTTAGCCAACATTAAATGACTCTAGTCATTTGTTGGGCGGTTGATTGGGCTCTGAGTTGACAGAGGAGCCCCACTCTAGACAGTAAAGTTCCCTTTATATGCTTTATGCAATGCAAGTCAGGAGAGATCCCATGTGCATCCAGGAATCCTAAGTTTGGAGAGGGCAGTGTTGGAGATGTGAGCGGTTTGCTATAGGTTGCAGCACATTTGATCAATTGCTCAAGCTAGGTGGTTGATTTTTTTGAAGTTTATGAGGTGGTGAATATGAGGCAGGAGATCAACTCTAGGGCACAATGGGGCATAGCAGGGAAGAGGGGATGGAACTTGCAAAGTTGAGCTGGGAATTAGTCTGGGAGAGTGACTGACCTAGACCCACCTAGAGACTTTTCTCAGTCAGAAATACAGACATACTAGAAACTGCTTCATAACTTGGTTTTACCTGAATCAGAAAATAGAGGTTTTATGTTTGTTTGTTTTGTTTTTAAATCAGCCATGGAGGTTATGGCCCCATAAAGGAGAGGAAACAAAGACTTAGAAAAGAAAGCAGAGCTGGGGCGGGGGGGGGGGGGGGGGGGACCAGTTATCATTTATTTATGCGTAGAAGTTAAGATACTGATCCAGCGATCTGAAATGTCAACCTGATAGTTGCCAAACTGTATACATGGCTGGCTTGAAGTTCAGGATTTTCATGCAGAAGGAGCATTTTGCTCTCTGAACATTAACCTAACATTGGGGAGGGACTCTGCCAATCACAGCAGACAAACTTGGTGGGAGAGAACAAGTCTGAAAGGCTTTGAGTTTAGAGCTCTCGAGGGACACCAAGGAAAGATTATCTCTTGGAGTAGGAAGGTTATGAGATGACTATTGGCCACAGCCAGACAAATAGCAGAGTGGTGGGGGAAGGGGGTGACCTCAGAGAAGAGGTCAGGCCCATATGGTATAGTGGGAGTCCTTCTCCCAGTTTTCACAGGAAGTGCTGTGGGAAGGAGATTGGAAAATCCCCTTTTTGATTTGTATTTGATCACAATAAAAGTCATAAAATAAGTATAAGATAGCATCACATGATGCAAATTTTTCTGAAAGACAGACAAAAATGAACATTAACGAAGAGTTGACAGGAAGAACCAACATTTATATTTTGCTGAATTTAGCATTAGGGATTTTCATGTTTCAGAATCTCATTTGCATGTATTTTAACAGAGGCACACACCACAGATCGAACTGATGCTACAGAACTGAACACTTTAAACTACCTTAACAGGTAGCATACATATTCTATAACAGGTAAGTTAAATATATATATATATATATATATATAGAAAATAGGCAGCTCCAAATGATAGGATTAGTGAAAGTGCCTTACTCTGTCTGTATTCACAGGGGCTGCACAGCACACAGTGTGCCTCTGCATTTAGCATTAGCCTACTTAATAGTGATTCATTCTGCACTCATCTCTAGACTTTTCCACCATTGAAATCGGTGGTGATGTGGAACCACCTCAGCACTATGTACCCAACAGGTATGAAGGGTGACGTCCTCTCCTGCCTACCTAACAACTTCTCATCACCTTGTGATGATCTGGAGGGTGAGTTTTCTCCTTGGGCTCTCGTGTGTCTCCGGAACTCTTGGGAAACCTACCTGAAGTACTTGCCTAACACGTTGCTTCTGCTTGGGCGCCTGACTCATACAGTGGACTTAACACACGCACAGCCTGTTCTCTGGGGACTGCTGAAGTCTTTCTAAAATTTATATTTTGTTGCTGCTGGAGCTGGCTCACCATTACCTCATCCTCTGTTTGCCATCATTGAAACAAAGATTGTTGTAGGAGACAGCAGGGAGCTGGGACTCTAAGCTCTAGGTGTGAGGCAAACACATTTGTCTTTGTTCACGGAACCATGGAGCAGCTGTACTCAGTGTTCCTCTAGCCCCCCTTTCACTCCTGGGATTTCACAGCTCAGTGACCTGCACTCCCCTAACTTATTCCCTTTTCTGGATTGTGGATTCTATGCCATTGCTTAAAACTCACGCCTGTTTGAATCACTGGATAAAATGTTGTGTGCATTACTCCGGGACAGATAAGACTAGTAAAAGGGTGGGTGGAATAAGCAGAGTGAGGGCATAGTGTGTGCATGTTTGTATGACAAGGACACAGACTGTCATGATCACCAGAGAAAGCAGACCTCTGCAAGGTGTCCCCAGATGTGCTGGGCGTCTGGAGAAAGGGAAGGTTGCCTGAGTTAATGAGTGTAGAATTTGTGTAGTTCATCACGAGAGTGTGCAGAGATGTGCAGGGAAAGAGTGGATTGGTATGCATCAGGGCTAATTAAAAGGAAAAATGGGGGAACAAAGAGGAAAACTAGTATTGAAGTGCATAAGGTGAGTCCTGACTTTGGGGTGCAGTACTGAGGATGAGAGGTAGTAGCTTAGGGCAAAGAAAACAATTGGGTATGGCTTAGCCAAAGACGGAAGGACCTTTGAGTGCCAGTATACAATACCTCGAGACTCTTCCATGGGAGCCCCCTGGGAGTACACTGTGATGGTTAACCCTTATGAGATGACATCTATACCAATCCTTGTCAGGATATAGGTCTTGACTCACAGAGGGAGGCACAGGAGTGGGAACAATTCAGCATGTATCACACGGAGGCAAGAATGCACGTAAAAGCAATTTAATGGGGGCAAAGCAGAAAGCATGCATATTTTCCCCATAGAGAATCCCAGAGAGTTCTGCTTCAGGTGAACTCTGAGGAATCAAAGAACATTCAAGGCACTGAGTTCTTCCACTTAACTCAGAAGCTCTAAATATACCTTAGAGAGTACAGAGAAAGACACCATAGCATGCATTTTTAGAGTACAGTAGAGTGATCTCTAGACAATGGGGAAGAAGCAGACAGGAAGGAGCTCAGCAGCAGGTGGCTGGATCTTTAAGGGCCTGGCTGGCTATGGCTTGGTCTTCTGCTGAGATAATTGTGGAATGACATTTGTGGAGTATACCTCAGTAACCTTAGACTGACATGGCTCTGATACCTTAGAATATCCCTGGCCAGGTATATTTGTGTAGTCCTGATCAGGGACCTTGGTATAGTTGGGTTCTGAGACATTCACATAGCCATGTTCAGAGAAATTGGTGGAGCATGACCCAGGAACCATGGTACAATCTGGCCCAGGGATGCTGGTAGAACATGGCCCGGGGACTGTGGTATAATCTTGCTTAGTGGTGTTGGTAGTACATGGCCCAGGGATTGTGGTATAGTCTTGCTCAGTGGTGTTCGTGGAACATGGCCCAAGGATTGTGGTATAATCTTGCTTAGTGGCATTGGTAGTGGATGTCCCAGGCATTGTGGTATAATCTGGCTCAGGGATGTTGGTAGAATGTGGCCCAGGGATTGTAGTATAATCTTG
>JAQHUG010000604.1:39110-49958 GCA_028555095.1 Dicrostonyx torquatus
GGCACTGGTAGTGCACGGCCCAAGGATTGTGGTATAATCTTGCTTAGTGGCGTTGGTAGTGGATGGCCCAGGCATTGTGGTATAATCTGGCTCAGTGGTGTTGGTAGTGCATGGCCCAGGCATTGTGGTATAATCTGGCTCAAGGACGACAGGGTAGCCTGGCTCAGGCACTTTGGTGTTGAAAGGCTCTGGAATCTTGGTGTTTCCTGGCTGTGGAACATCTGCGTAGCATGGCTCCGTGGTGGTTGTGGGAACAAATTGTCCTTGTGGTGGAGGCTGACAAGGTTGCTTCACTTGATGCTGTTGAGGCTGAGGAGGTGCCACAAAGGGCTGCTTCTGCTGGTAGGAGCTCATGCTTCAAAGGATGCTGACCCTAGAGACAGGACACTGGTTAGGTAGTCTTGAGGGAATGGGCAGAATACTAAATATTTTTCATTTGTTTTCTCCTATAAATTAAAGACATTTTTATTTTCCTGAGCTGAATGGAAATCATAGATTATTTTTATAGTTGCTACTTACTTTTAGGGCAAAAGATTGAAGTTATTTGGTCATCTCTGTATAAGAAATAAATGGTTATAGTCGTTTTCTTCCTTTCTTTTTTCCTTTCTTTCTTTCTTCCTTCCTTTCTTTTTTTCTTTCTGTTTTTTGTTTTGATTTTTGAGACAGGGTTTCTCTGTGAAACAGTCCTGGCTGTCCTGGAACTCACTCTGTAGACCAGGCTGGCCTCCAACTCACAGAGATCCACCTGCCTCTGCCTCCCAAATGTTGGGATTAAAGGCATGCACCACCACTGCTCAACTTCAGTCAATTTCTTTATGAGGCTCATTTCATATCACTCAGAGTTAAGGATCTCAGGAGACCCTAGAACACTCTCGTGGCTGACAGTTTGCTTTGTGACTGAGCCCACAAGCAGGAAAGAGGACAGTCTCCAGCTACAAATTATTCATTACATAAAGCTCTATATCCTAAACTAAAGGAACAGGGAACTTGGGAAGTCTTGTTATGGGAAGAAAGGCCAGAAATTTCTCAAGCTCATGTCTTGTACTAACCCAGCACTGTGGACACCTTTGTCTTTTCTCTCTGCTGACATGCTTTTCTGCAGAATTGTACTTTAAAAACTACTTCCTCTTCTCTAGTCTCTTGAATTTGTTATTTTGTTTTCCACATTTGTGTGAATGGAGCTCTTTTATATTTTTTTATTTTTGTTCCATGTTATTTTTTTAGCCTATGTATAGACCATAAACAACTCAAACCAGTAGTAAACTCCTAGGATTGCTGCAAATCCTAGGTTTTCAATCATTTCAGGCAAAACTGTCTAGAGTGGAACTCTCATAGATAGGCTCCCTGCTAACCTTCCCTCCTACTTGCAAGATTCACGTCTGAGCCCCAGTTCACACTTGTCCTCTACATTTGCTTTTTGTGAGTTCTCACCTCAGTGCTGCTTGCTCACATAGGCTTGCCCACCATGCCTTCCCACCCCAGGCCTCTGCCACATTCCAAGTCCTCTTCCTTCTTCTGCCCTAGCAAGACTCTGACTCTTCCATTTCTAGTAAACCCTGTATTATATTCGTGATGAATTGTAGATTCATGGAGCAAAGAAGATTTTAAGATTTGAGCATCCAAATGCATAGAGCAGTGCTCTTGATGCTGAAAATTCTCAGCTCGAGTAGAGGACACTGAAGTGCCTGGTCGTGTTGTCTCATCCACGACTTCCTGTTAGCCTGATGTTGCTCTTTACAGAGCCCCCCTTTTTTGGTCCTCACCCCACAGCTCTAGTTGGAGAGGGAAGTGAAACATCTGCAGTGAAAATAAGTGGACAAACCTTTAGGTTGTCGAGAGTTTCCAACCAAGATTAGCACGGGAGAGTGGCAGAAAGTTCTAAGTGGGAAGTCTTACCTTAGAGGAGGAGGCTCTCTGGACTCTCGGATCTGCTGAGAGATCTCTGGCCAGCTGGATATTTATACCGAAAAGGAACCCTTCCTTAAGGAAGTAGATTTTTGGAGTTGCTCTGCCTTCATTCCAGCTATTGTGAATGAAAATCCGTGGCTTAACATTGCATTCATGCCACCGTCTGATGGTGATGTCACCTGGCCTGACTCCACTGTCCACCCTTGTGGTGTGGCTGCTCTGATGGGGATCAGGCTTCTTGGGAGGTGATGTATTAAATCAAAAGGAAGTGATAGGTGCCCCAGACTAGAAACAACCCTACCCACTAATCCAGTTCAGCTTCTCAGTATTTGGAGTAGATGCAGAGGTATTTCTCGTTCCTCTGGAAGGTCTCAGGGAAATGTCAATGAAGAACTTACGTGCCAGCGGACCATGCTGGCGAGGAGAAATAGGAGGCTGAAAGTATGAGAGTTTTGGGAACCAGTTCTTTTCACTGTGGAGGGAGTCCTAAAAAGACAGGCTGGCTTTTAAAATTTTTAAATTGAAAACTTTTGATTACCAAATAATAATATGAACCTTCAAAACAAAGTGATGTTTGCTTCATGCAAATATTGCACAAAAATCAAAATAAGGTTATTAGTATATGTAGCACTTTGGATTTTTTATTTCTTCTTCAGGGCAAATGCCTTCAAAATCCGCTCAGCCATTTTGAAATATGCTATGCATTGGTGTTCACTTATTTACCCAATGGTGCCGTTAAACCCCCCATCCCCACTTCTCTTTCCAGCCTCTGATAGCTGTAATTCTACCTTCAACTTCCAGAAACTATGTGTTTTACACCCTACATATGAGCAAGCTCAGGAGATGTTTGCCTTTCCCATTTTACTAACCTCAGTGACCTCCAGTTCCAGTCCTATTGTCACAATGAAAGGGTCCCATTGTGTGCAGATAGGGCTGCAATAAACTTTGTGGTTCAGGGGTTTCTTTAAAGTGGTGAATAGTTTCTTGGGGGACATGCCCAGAGGTGGAATTGTAGGGTTGTAAAGTAGTTTTACTTTCTGCCTTTTCTGTTTCTTTAAAAGCTGTACTGACTTGTGTTCCCACCAGTTCTTTCCTCTGTATCCCAGCCAGAGTTTGTTGGGTTTTGCCTTGTTGATAATAGCCATCCTTACCGGGGTGATGTGGTATTTCCTTGTAGTTTTGATTTGAGTTTCTCTGATGGTTAGGGTTGTCGAATTTCTTTTAAATGTATCTATTCATATTTTCACTTGAGGAATTCAGTACTTTATCCAATAGTTGCATTGGGTTATTAGGTCATTTCTCTCTATTGGGTGATTTTAGTTGCTTATATAGTATGGATATTGTGTCCTATCACATATGCAGCTTAAAAGTATTTCTTTTTCAATTCTGAAGTTATCACTTAGCACTCCTGCTTTTCTTTTTTATTTTACAGTGCGGAAACTTTTGAGCTTCATTTAATACCGTTTGTCAACTTGCGGTTTGTTGTTTATGTTTGGTGCAATATCTAAAATTGTTTGCCCAGGTCAGTGTCTAGAAGAATTCCCCGTGCTTTCTTCCAGCAGTTATAGAAATTTCCACCATGCATTTAAGTCCTTCGATCCATCCCGTTCCCTCTAGAGCCAGTGAGGGAGAGGCGGTCTGTGTAGTTCTTCAGTATTCACTGAGGAGCCTGTGCCCTGCTGTGTCAGGCTCCTTGCTGCTTTGCTCAGTGCAGTTGGCGGTAAATGCATTGGGCTGATTCCTGAGCTTTCTATGCGGTTGCACTGCTCAGTAAGTATGGGTTTATGCCAGTACCATGCTGTTCGAGTTTCTGCAGATTTGTACTGTTTTCAAGTCAAATGTTGCAGTGCCTTCATTTGAATTTTCAGGATAGATTTGACTATTTGGGGGGACTTTTGTGGTCTTGCAAATTTCAGGATTTTTGGTATTTCAGTATTTTGATAGGCACTGCATGAATATTTTGACATGATAAATGCCTGCAACCCATGAGCATGGAATATCTTGCCATGTGTTTGTACCCTCTTCAATTTCTTCTATGAGTAGTTCATACTTTCCATTGTAGACATTTTCATCTTATTTTTAAGTTTATTAATAGATATTTTATTATTGTAGGTAGTATAAATGGGATTTTTCTGTAATTTCTTTTTATGGATCATGTGCTATACATATGTGGAAATGTTATGTTGGTTTATTTCTTGTACCATTACAGAGTTCATCTGTTAGCTTCAGCACATTTTGTGACTTCCATACAGTTGTTCACATATGAGGGGCTGGGATTTCTTGTCTTCGTGTGTCTTACATTAGTGTGAGAAAATATTATTTTAGTTTATATTATATTATTATAAATTATTTTAGGAGACAATCACATTTCTGGGACTGCAGGTGTTTTTTGAAACTGATAGAACCTTTTCTAGTATTCTACCCTAAATTCTGCTGAGACCAGCAGGCGATGCTCTGGACAGCTGCACCTAGCTTTTGGGATCTCCAGTAGCATGAACTGCTGAACTCAGATGGAACACGGGGCTTTGTTCTGCTGTCTGGTGAAGATCACTCATTGTGCACTGTAAGCAGTGGAGCTTCTGGATACTGAGATTGTCTCTTATCCATTGGGCCACTGTATTAGTTACTATTCTCATCACTGAGGCAAAATACTGAGCAGAAACAACTTAATGGAGGGTCGCCTTGTCTTGGCTCTTGTGTCTTAAGCATCCCATTGCAGCACAGAAGACCCAGAAGCTGGAGACTGCTCTGCCGTGGTGGGGTTTGTTAGCATCTCAGTAGATCAGGGTGCGGAGAGCCAAACCGCAAGTCAGACAAACATATGAAACTCAAAGTGGTCCTAGATCTTCCAGCTAGGCCCACAAAAGGCTTCACAGTCTCGGAAGTCCTTTTCAAAGTGCGCAACAAAGGGGCCTCTAGGGATGTTCACACTTAGGCCAGACTAGCTGTGGAATGTGTTTCTTTACCAACAGATGCCGCTGTTGGAGCACGGCAGTTAGAAGAAGTTACGGGAGCTGGGGGTCCTATGGTTCCAAGGCTGAGGATGAACAGGTTACCTGCTATTCAGTAAAAGGCTGAGGCAAGTGTTGACTGAACACTTTCATCCGACAAAAGTAACTCCTGAGTTTTGTTATTTATTTAAAGCTTGATTACTCTGTGTGGAGCCTGAAGCTGAAAAAATAAAACAAACCGAAAAACAAAATAAAAAACAAAACAAAACAGAAACCCTCTTAGGTAACGGCCTATTTGCTGTGAAAATTCATCATGAGGGTTCTTTCATTTCTTGGGGGGTGGTCACTGGTTATAGGGTGAAGCTCACCTGGAGACGGGCCATATAAGAAGAATTCAGTCAGCACTCGAGAGATGTGGAAGTGGTCAGATCAGCATTGCAGGTGTGAAAGCTGCTAGCTGGATCGCTTCCTCCATGGTGCTCTGGAAGGAACGCTGTGCTGCCACTAGAATTGTATGCTGGTTTCTGTGACTTCTGCCTCCTTACTTTCTGCTTTGTACCGTATATGTTAGACATTATCTTTTTTTCCTGCTTTCTGCTTGCAGAGACACCAGAGTGGGCTGCCTATGAATCACCTCAGAATGCTAGGGAAGCCGAGTGCTTACTCTAGGCTAAGGGCCCTGACTACTTCTCTCTGTGTCTTGGTGTGATGACTTGGTGGAGAGAGAAGTGTGGCATTCGCTACATACCACGTTCACCACGGTTTATAGATATGGCTGAGAGTGGACAGTGACAATTGCCTGGATGTCTCATAGGATGAAACACTACTGGAGGCCACCACTGTAGTGGTGTCAGTCTTCTCTTGTGTGACACAGAGACAAGAACGCCTCTGGTTCCATGAACTCGTAGTCCACGTATTTTCTTTGATCACCATAGAATGAACCTTAGGTTTCTACATCACAGCTTCCCTCAATACACAATCTCCTACCAGACCTTGCCTTTATGAAGCCTGATCATCCACAAAACACAGCCACTGTGTTACCTGTCATGAACCCTGATGCCCCAGGCTCAGCTGGCATCCTCAGCCACTTCCATACAGGCTTTCAAAGCCACTTTATTCTCACAGACTGTCCCATCAAAGTTGGTGCTCAATCAGTGTATTAATATTTCTATAAATAGATTCCTAGCTTTAGGGAGGAGAGAGAGTGGGCAGTGGGGGGTAGGGAGGGGCAAGGACTATGAAGACAAGAGGAGAACGGAAGAAAGGGAACAGTGAAAAGACAGCACTCACTACTTGAAGGGAGATTGTTGGCATTGATCTGCTGTCTTACAAGATGGTGCAGAATGAGCTGAGAGGGTAGAGATGGTCCAGCTGCTTTCCCTAACCCCCTTCTCTCTCGGCTAGTGTCTAGCCAGGCATCTCCCTCCTGGATGGTGCCAGGACCACGTTATCTACCAACTTCAGTCTCTGCTATCAGTTAGGTCTCATTTGGGGCTGAGTTCAGGTTCTTTCCTCACAAACCACCTTTAAGGAACTTGGTCACAGGGGGCTCCAGCCAGTTGTGCTGCTCCAGCCAGATGTGCTGCTCAGCGGGGCTTTTGCCTCCTGTTCCTCGGTCCTCTGTCGGACTTCCTGTGAGTCTGCTGCAACTCCTGTGTGCTTCTCACCTGAAGTTCAGTTTGGAAACCATGTCCCTCATGCACCCCATTCTGATTCGTAGCTACCTCTCTCTCCCTCTTCTCATTGTTTTAGGGGTATTTGATAACACATTCTGAGGTTCCTGGGGACACTTAAGACATGTGTGGAATCTTGAAGTACAGGGTAGTTCATTTCCAAAGGCCCCAGGTTTGCCAGTGGAATTCCAGTGCTGAGAGGAATCATTTTCTGCTGTTATCATCATGGTAACCCCTTCTCAGACACATGTCCTATACATTCTTAGACGCCTGCCTGTGAGAGAGACCTAGGCACTCTTGGTATTTGATGGTCGTTATGTTTTCATTTTCCTTTTAGTTACTTTTATTTTTTAAAAATACTTATATTTTATTTTTAATTTTATCTATACGTATGTGTGTACCCAAGTTCCAGTACTTGTGGAGGCCAGAGGAATCAGGTCCTCCTGGGGCTAGAGTTACAAGAGGTCTTAAGAAAACCTCATATGGGTGCCAAGACTCAAACTCTTGTCCTCTGTAAGAGCCATCTCTCCATCCCACTTTTAACTAATGTTATTCCTTCTTATTCCGTTCCTTTGTTAACACATTTTGAAATAACCTATACAGCATAATACTTCAGATTGTTTAAATGTAGTAACCTCAGCTAAGGCTAAGATTTCTAATGTGTGTGTATTTTATTTGGAACGGAGGGGGTGAGTATACACAATTTCCCAGTGATATAAATCAATGTTTACTCATGATTTAGACAAATGCTGTCTGTAGATCAGTATAATGTTCGGAGTGAACCTACAGGTTTCTCTAGAGTTCTCAGAAACTAGAATTTCAGGTAGAGTACTGTGAGTGCTCAGTTGTTGAGTTTACTCATTTTCTGGTATATTTGTCATAGGCTGTAACATTTAGGGTGCATGACCGTGAAGGGACACAGATAAAAATCAGCAAAGGAAGTGAGGGCAGAGGTTGGAATCCAGAATGATCATGTATGAGTTGCCACTTAATCATTTGCTATTGCAGTCACAAGGACAGCTCTTAATTCTCTCAGCAATAGCAGACGAAAACTCGAACAATGCGTTTCCAGGGAAGGTCACCAAGCTTTGGGTACTTGCTTTCTGTTGAAATTGACTGGGAACTCACTCTAAACCAAATTGATACAACATAATGGAGGCTCCCAAGTGAACAATAGAAAGCAATCAATAAATTATATCATGAGCACAAACTATATGTGGTAGCCCAAGCTGCCAACTATGCTAAAAATCAGTGTTATCAGGCAAGACCTTTCAAGTCGGTAGAGCTCATCTCCTAGGATTCTGTAATCTCGTTAGGATGAACACGTCTGAAATATGGCGGAGTCAGGGAGGGCTAAGAATGATTCAAAGAAATAAGCGTTATACCCTATAAAACCATAGCAGATGTTTTCACACTTTCATGCTAACGATCATCTGGTCATGTTTTTCCTGCCACTTCTACAGCCTCAGCATCCGATGCCTATGGAGACAGACTGTTGACTATCTAAATGTAGTTATTTCTCAGATCTTAACTTTCCAATAATATAACATCCTGGTTTTATTTCCCAATATGCTTGATCATCGGTGTTAGTATTATGATATGCTTTATTTACATAAGATATTTGATACCAACAACGTCAGTGTCACAATATTTTTCTGTATGAGGGTAGAGAACAGTTTTAAATCATAGAACCAATGGAGAATCATACATGCATCAGCCCTTGCCATATCCCAGATATCAGTTGGTCATGGATTGGTTATTTCCTGTGTTCCAAGTTAGTTGGAAGGAAAACCAGACAGGCCACCTTATTTCATAGGTTTGACCAAGGCTGGATTCTCTGTGTCATGCATTGTCCATTTGAGGAGGCAGCTGTTATTAAAGTCATTTTCTGATATAAGACAGACATTATATTTCTTTCTCCTAGGAAGTAAATTCTACTTAATTTATATGAATAATATTGCTAGATGACTCTAATGAGTTTAGAATTATGCAACAGTTTTATGGATATGGCTCCTGAGACTCAGCAGCTGTGTGGGAAGGCCATTGGCCTTGGTTTTTTTATCTCAATCTAGATGAGAGTAGTAAAGATCTATGGGATTATCATAAAAGCTGTTTCCCAAAAAAAGATCCTAACATCACCCCACTTTAACAAATCCTCCATAACTTCCAAGGCTATCTCCATCCTTTGCTCTTTTTTATTAATAGAAGAGAACATCTAATGTGATTATTCTAATAAATTATGCTTTCCACAGTATAAGTTTTCAGAATTAATAACAGGAATACTACCCTGAAATAAATGTCCAGACATATATATCTTAACTATCAAATTCTACAACACATTGAATAATATTTAATACAAATGCTTCATAAATCTTTTCAAAAACAGAATGAGAATGATCACATTTCAATTTCTATTTTATGAACCCTTAATTCCCTCAGCAATATTTATTGTTATCACATCCAGTTAATACCATGCTAAATGTTGTCAGAAGTTCAATTTGACAAAAGAGAAATCAATCAAAAACTAAATGTAAAATTATTTTATTCAGAATGGCATGATATTGAGCATGAAAACTCAAAGTAATAAGTCATACTTCTTAAAAACTGAGTATCTTCGAGCGAAGCACAGGATCAATGTATAGAGGCTGACTCTGCCTCCGTCCTACTCAAAAACCCACCATTGATGGTGGCTTTTGTTTAAATCAAAAAATAAAATACTTAAGAAAACTTTTTTGGTAGGATAATGGTAAAGTGTATATACTGAAAACACAAAAATGCTGCGGGAAATTGTTGAAGACAGAGTAAATTAAAGGGCATCTGAAGAATCATTGATTTTTCATACTGTAAAAAATGGCAGAGTCCAAAGTTGGTCTTCAAGTTCAACAGTCAACCTCCAGAATGAAAAAATTAAAGTCTTTCACATTTAAATGGACAAATTGGTTCTAAAATCCATGCAAAATAGTAAGACTAAACAAACAAAGAAGCAAACAAACAAAAAAACAAAGTTTACAAAAGAGAAAAGGGTGTCAATACTTTGCTATTTCAATACTTGACTCAATTTCTTACTCTCATAGAGGCACATGTATAGGTTAATAAAACTGAATTGAGAGAGAGCAATGTACCTGCAGGTTGTTTCCAAGACTCCTGAATTAGTGAAAAGAATCTTTTCTACAAATAGGGATGGGGTTAGCTACACAGTCACACGCAAAGAATGTACTTTACCTCTTCTTAAACCGTAAACAAAAAGTTAAAAAGCTTAAACTCCTTAATGTACACACTAAAACCATAAAGCTCGAAGGGGAAAACAAAGTTGTCGTCAACCGTTATTCCCCTATGGGTTCATGTCTTTGTTAACATTTCCAATCTTTCCATATATGTTGTTCCACAGGGCATACAGCTCTCCTTGTCAGATGTCTCATGGATCTAGCATCTTTACTATTCTGGCATCTTCAGCTCAGACCAGGCTCCTCTCTCACAAACATCACAAAGCGCTTCCTGTCCTCTCGAGGCCTTCATGAGGAGACTCCCCTGGCACGTGCTGCCTGACTTTGATGACTTTCTGAACCCCAGAGGAAAAACCCACAACGCTTGAATCTTCCATGCCTTCAAAGCCACTGGCACACGGACCTCACTGCTAAATTCATCTGCCTGCCTGGGGCGGACCCTGAGCCCCCTTGACTTAGTATCAGCTTTTGTGCGATGAAGTGCTTGTTTCCTAGGAGAAGGCAACTCCGTAGGCTTTCTCCATCTATAAGTTTGTCCAGAGCTCACCTTCTCCACTGTTCTAGAGAAGTGCAGGCCTTCTCTTGATGCCAGCAATTTCCTTACAGTTGGAGCTTCTTTAAGCACAGGCCTTGGCTGGAACATTTTGCTCTCTAGTCCTCTTTTCCTCACCAAACTATATATTTTTTCCTGCCCCACTAATACTTTTTCATTGTAAAGCCTTGTTTAAGAGTTATCAATAATAACCATTGCACAGACTCAATGTTATGCTGTCTTTAAATTTCTTCCACAGGGGCTGGAGAGATGGCTCAGAGGTTAAGAGAACTCACTGCTGTTTTGGAGGTCCTGAGTTCAATTCCCAGCAACCATATGATGGCTCACATCCAGTATAATGAGATCTGAGATCCGGTGCCCAGAACACTTTATACATAATAAATAAATTTTTTAGCTATAAATATGACAAACATAGATGACTATTGATCTACAATTCTTAATATCTATATGACTTAAAGACTAAGTGAATAAACAACTGTGTAATAAATGAGGACAATGACCCTCCAAATGTAAACAATTTACAAGTATACATTGCAATA
>JAQHUG010000604.1:78627-120496 GCA_028555095.1 Dicrostonyx torquatus
CAACTGATTAATGGTCCATTGTGTAAGTGTACCACATTTTTCTTTATCCATTCTTCTGTAACCATACATTTCAAGTCCATACAGCAGTGTGAAATGGAGAGACATGGAAGGTACTCAAACTACGCAGAACAAGAAGCCCGAGTCACCTGGGTGACTGGGTAGAACAAAACCTTTTTGCCAATCCACAAGGCAGATGCTGCTGTCAAATCACTTATTCATTAAAAGAATGAACTCTGAATACTCTAGCAGACATTTAATGAATTAGAAAACTTGGTGGAGCAGACTGTGCCCAGGGGACACAGAGAAGGTTTTTGCCTTCATGAAGTCATATCTGAGTCTAGGTGGAGTGTGTGGCACGGTAACTACAGTGCATTTTGGCAAGGGCTCTGCACATTGAGACTGAACTTACTAATACACAAATACGAAAGGAGGCATAATAAGAGAAAATAGTTCAGTCTTGCCACTCGACTCTGGGGAAGTACGTGTAGTTGGCAAGTGTTGAACATAAACCAGAAAATGGGTGGGGTGCAAAGGCAGAGCAGGAAAGGAAATGGGGAACTAAGTAGAGGTGGAGGAAGCTGTCTGTGGAGGAAGCTGACTAGGAAGGCGGTTGGCACAGCTACCCAGGGAAGAGCTGATGAACCAGAACTCAAGAGGATACAGCCAGCAATCTAGTATGAACTTGCTTATAAAAAGTTCTTGAGGATGTCCATGGTCCATGCTGCAGACTGTTGTGCTGCTGTAGAGGGCTATATTGATCTGAGTGGCATGTGTTGCCACCTGAGGCCATGTTGATGACCTTAGCTTATGCTACCATGGAGGGCTATGATGGTGTCTGTGGCCTGTGCAATGGCAGAGGGCAGTGTTAATGTTTGTGGTCTGTACTGCCACTGGGAACCATGTTGATACATGGCATGTGCTGATGCTAGGGACCACGTGTATCTCTGAGATCCATGCTGTCATCGGAAATCATGTGTATGTGTGGATCTATGAGGTCCGTGCTGTAATTGGAAACCATGTGTATGTGTGGATCTCTGAGGTCCGTGCTGTCATTGGAAACCATGTGTATATCCATGATCTGTGCTCATGCAGATGGTAAAGGGCAAGGAAGCTACTTTTGCCATGGTTTTAATGACTACAGACTCACAGTCAAGAAGGAGGTACATAGAAGACTTTTATGACAACCCCTATGACACCCACACCCCCTAAAAAGTAACAGCCTAGACAGAGATCCATGGAAGAGAACCCTTAAAAACTGTGCTAAGGATGCTGAAGTGTAGCTCCTCACAACTGATGGCTTCTCGTAGGGGCGTAGGTGGGGAAGGAGCTGGCTCCTGGGAGTTTGGCCTTGCTCCAGTGAATAGATGGACAACACAAATTGGGTTGGTTTTCCTTTTTCCTCTTCTTTTTTTGGTGGTGGGAGGGTCACAAGTGTTCAGGGGTAGACCTAGGAAGGTTGAGAAGTGAATATATTTGTGTTCATGATGTAAAATTCCTAACTAATTAGTAAAAGTATTATGGAACTAAAAGGTTCGTGTATAAACCAGGTACCATGCCTTTTTTCTTTAACACACACGCATGATATCAAAGATAGCCTTTGTGCCCAGAAGCGAACTGCACCCACTCATCCTCAATTTGCTGATTAAATGAGCCACCTTAGGGCTGGAGAGATGGCTCAGTGGTTACCAGCACTTACTGCTCTTTCAGAGGACGTGGGTTTCGTTCTCAGCTCACATGGTGACTCAAAGGCGTCTGAAACTCCATTTCCAGATCTGACACTCTCTTCTGGCCTTCTTGGACACACACGTGGTACACATGCATGTAGTCAAGCACTCATATGATGCATAAAATAAATAAACCTAAATATTTTTTAAAGACCCAAATTAACAGTGGAAAGTAGAAAAAGATTTATTCAGTGTGGCCACATTGGAAAGAAAGACAAAGACATCCAGCACATTCCCTCCACAAAGTCTATCTCCTAGCCCACATCATTGCCTGGGCTATACTCTCATCCTGTAAAGTGACGGTCTGTCAGGTTGTTAGAACTGTGAGAACCGTCCTTCTGGGGAGTCAAGTCACCGCCCTGGCTAGGGCCTTTGCTTTCCCTGAGAATAAGATTCCTGGAGAAATCCCTTATCTTTGGGCTGCATTGTTTCAGCAGTTTGTTAGATTCAAAGACAAATGTACCCTTTCAACATCTTTTCCTTTCTGCCAGGCTTTTCACATGGGGACTTGTGGTCCTCCTAACAGCAATACTGAGATAAATAAGGAAACCAAGACGAGGTGATGAAAAGAAGAAACCAGGAGTTCATAGCTTTAACTGTTTCAGGTGCTGTCAGCAAAGTACCTTGTGAACCTGTGGTTCCACCTTACTGTGGGCCTCCAGTTTGTCATAAAAAGGCAGCAACTGCCCTCTACCGTTGACTCAGCGAATGACAGCCTCTCACTTCAGAACATGAGCTGTGGGGAATGGAGGAGTTGTGCCCGCCAACTTCAGGGAGTGAGACTAGTCTTTGTAAACTGGGTAGAGTGTTATTGGTTATCACACTCAAGCTTGCTCCTAGGCTCACTAATGACCCCCACACACACACACACACAAATCAACAGACTTAAGTCTGTGGGCCGTACTACTTTCACCCTGGGACTGATGTTCTGGAAACTGCTTTGGGGTTTCAGAAATAAACATTTTTTTCCTTTTAGCTCTTCAAAATTTTAGACTGTTAGAATATTAGAAAGAGCATTTAAAGAAACATTATATAAATGCAGTTTCAGTTTATGGGGCAATGCTTGAAATACAGATTCATTCAAAGAATAGAACGGTCAACACTTTTTACTCAGCAGCCAAACAAAGACACTATATATATATATATATATATATATATATATATCTTGCAGCATTTAATGACAAGTTTTAATTTTTGTTTTGTACACAAGTGTGATTATGTGTGTTAAATGCCATGGTATTTTATATGACCTTGCTATTGTCCAGAAATTTTTCCCTCATGATTATTCTTGTTTGATAATGGTATGATCACACATTTAGATAAGAATAACCAATCATTATCTCTTGGGGATAATGCGTCAGCCGCATTTTTTCCTGTTGAATGTACGCTGACATATGCACAAAAATGGCTGCTTCCCAGTGGAGTCCAGAAGCTGTGCAATGTGTATATTTTTGTGTGTGCTCTTGGGTATTTTATATAGGGTTTCTCCCATGCTAGTCACATGGTAGACCACTAAACTATACCCCAAAATATGTTTTTTTCACTTAATTTGAGACTGGCCCTAATGAATTAATAATGCCTGATGAATTTACAATCCTTTGTAATCCTTCTGCCTCAGTCTCCCAAAGTTTAAAGAATTTGACTGATTTTTCTCAACTCTCAGTCTCTTTGGAAGCTAGTGTTCTGACTAGTATCTAACTCAAGGTCATATATCAAGGTCATAACTCAATGACAGTATCAAATCATAAAATACCATGGTATGTAACTCACATAATCACATCTGTGTACAAAACAAAAATAAAAACCTGTCCCTTTAACAGTGGCTATTCTTAGAAACATCAGTGGCCTTTTCCATCATGGCTATGAACCATAATTTACAGTCATCGCACATGTGAGCACACCTCATGGATCCAACTGATGTCATTCTCTCTGCCAGCTGCCCAACTTGCAAATACTTGGCAATCAGTTTTTGCCTTTTATTTCTAAAGTGTCCCTGAACACTTTGTAAATATGGAGCACATGTACACAACACGGGTACTATGTGTCTCCTGTTACATACATCCCAGGGATCACTGCAACCCTTCTGAAAATTTTCCTTGCCTTCTATGGTCAGTTCCATGATCACAGACCTTTTGACCATCAGGGAAATCTGGAAGAGGGTCAGTAGGGTAAACCAAAGCCGAGAGCCATAGATCTGGGTCCAGCAATTCAGAGATGCTATTTATTGGTACCTTTAGTAATTATCGCCTCATGCCCATGCCAGGTATCTAGAATATGAACTAGACACTCTTCAACACTCTCTTACTCCACCCAGTATTTTCTGTTATAGTAACCTGCTTGCACTCAACTTTATGTTGTTGTCTTATCTGCACCAATCTGTCTTCTGAAACCTGTTTACACTTTTCCTTCCCCTTATTCTTTTGATGCATTTTCTCTTAAGTTTTATTTGGGGAAGTAAAATATACAATGATAATGTGTATAAATGTGAGAAAAAAAGAGAGGGACATGGGAGAGGAAGAAAGACAGAGGGGGCAGGCAAAAAAATGTTTTAATAGGAAGGGCAAGAGGACCATTTTCCTTCTTAGACAGGCACCATCCTCAGGGGGCACAAAGTAGATGAAAGCGATGCAGAGTGTATGTTGCATGATTTTTGAAGACCTAACAAAGCTGACATGTGTCTGAATGTTTGTGTGAAGGATTATTCCCGTGTGTATTTGGCAGACATGTTTGATGTTGGAGTGTGTTTCCGTGTTTGGCAGTATGGATGTCAGAGAGAGAAGACAAGTGAAGAACAAATAAGCAGATTGAAACACACAGCACTGCTTCATTGAAATAGTTTTAAGAGAATCAGCTCAACAGAACAAAGACAATTTTGGGACTAAGACTTCAGAGTCAGTGATGAGATGGAGCAGGAACCATGCACCCTTGGATGGGAACTACTCAGGAAAAGAAGAAAATTCTGCCATAGCTGTGGTTTTCCAAAGTAATAGACACTGAGTAGCCTTGAATACTCTTGTACCAAAGTGTCTTGTATACATAAAAACTATATGCGCACACACAGAATCCCACGCCATACACACAGTCACAAATCAGGCATCTTTTAGCTATAGACCTCTGAACCAGTTTTTGCTGTGCTATTCCTGCTTGCTTGATACTGAAAAATAGTAATGTTAGTTCGATAAAGCATTGACATACACACACAGTCAGATATGGAGTTAAAAGGCATTTAATTGGAGAATACTGAAAATTCACTAGTCTCACACCCCATTCTCCTTCCGATGAATCCTGAGCCATAGGAAGATTAGCCACTCAAGGAGACTTTGGACTGTGTTGAGGGCCTCAGGAGCCCCAGAGAATGAGTGTGAGAGACATCTGTTTGGACGGTGCAAAGAGAGAGGGATGAAGACCAAAGGCACATCATGTGAAGTACAGGGAATTGAACGCATAAGCAGAATGGATGGAAAGGGGCCTTGGCATCCAGGGATCAGGTCTTCATGGCATGGCTGGGGACGACATTACTTCTGTTTTGTCTTCTGCTGATACGGTTCTGGAGTGACATTTGAGGGGCATGGCTCAGGAACAACTGGGTGGCAAGGCTCAGGTGCCTTGGGGTGGCAGGGCTCAGGTGCCTTGGGGTGGCAGGGCTCAGGTGCCTTGGGGTGGCAGGGCTCAGGTGCCTTGTGATGGCAAGGCTCTGGTGCCTTAGGCTGGCAGGGCTCTGGCACCTTAGGCTGGCAGGGCTCTGGCACCTTAGGCTGGCAAGGCTCAGGTACCTTGGGCTGGCAAGGCTCAGGCACCTTGGGCTGGGAGGGCTCTGGAACCTTAGGCTGGCAGGGTTCTGGAACCTTGGGGTTGCAAGGCTCAGGAACATTGGGGTTGCAAGGCTCCTTGGTTTTGGGGACACAAGGTTCCGAGGGTGGTGGCTGGCAAGGCTGTTTCACCTGATGCTGTTGCAGCTGAGGGGGTGCAGTGCATGGCTGCTTCTGCTGGTGAGAACTCATGTTTAGATAGCACTTGATCCTGGAAACAGAGAAGCTGACTTAGTAATTCATTGAAAGAGAAGGTAACGTCAGTCAAGTAAATTTCATTTCAGGCCCTTTTAAAGGAAAGAGCCCCTTTCCATGGTGACTTCTACACTTGAAAGAAAAACATGATGTTGTAATTGCTGAACCCTTTCAAGAGAAAGAGCCAAAGGGTGGTTTGCTCTGGTCCATCTCAGTGGGTTCCTTTCTTACTCTCATTCTCCCTGGTCACGTTACACACCTAACTGAAGATGTTCCGAGACAAGAGTGAAAAGAGCCAAGCAGAATGATATATGCATGTGAAATCTCACACAAAAACTTATGCCTTTAGGCCAACCAAAAACATTAATAATAAAAGAAAAAGCAATAAAACGTCTCAAAAAAAAAAAGCTGTCTTCTGCCAGGGTTGTGAATTCAAACCAGGACTTCTGGAAAAAGAACTCTTTGTGAACTAAATCACAACTTGACTTGCAGGGCGCCTGCGTATCAATCCTCATTTGTATGGTTTTGCCTTTTCTAGTCCATGCTCTCACAGTTTCCTGTTGATTTTCCTATTTCCATGTCTGTTTACCAAATACTCTTCCGTCATAGTTTACAGTATGTACTACCACTAAGGGGTGATCTTCGAGCCACACCCCCCTGTACATCCCCTTTCCACCGTCACTTCTGGCATTGTCTATGCCTGGCATCTCAATTCCACATGTGTCACCTTCTCTGTCAGACTAGAAGTTTTGTAAGCTCCATATTGGCCAGAAAAAAAAATGCTTGGCAGGTCCACTTAATGTATGAAATTTATGTGTTGAGCTTCGTACCAGTGAGAACTGCAGTAGTGCTGAAAGCTCTCTGGGCCTAAGCCTTAGCCTGTGTCCTACTGTGATCTTCCTTCCCCTGCCCTGATCTCTTGTTCTATGGGTGTCTGTCTATCAAGGTGCTGATGAACCATCTCCCTTCAGATTTCAACTGTGCTATAGTTTGAGCAAGAAATGTTAATGTTCTCTAACTCTAGGTAGCACCCCACATCAACCCTGTCACAGACACTGGCTTTATAGTTTTCTATAGTAAAAAATAGGCAAGAAATTTTCAAATCTGTTGCAAGCAGAGACTCACCTAATGTGCAGAGAAGAGCAGGCTCTCGGTTAAGCGTGGATCCTGTGTGAAGACAATGGCCAGCTGGACTTTTATAAGGGGACATCTCCAGGAAACAGACTTGCCCTAGCTGCTCTGTTTTCATTTCTTACCAGTCACCCATGACTCACCCTCCTCCCCTAGTTCACCCTCTGACTCAGCTTTTGTGATGGAAACCACCCAGCTGGTATAATGGCACTGACGGTCTGACAATGATGTCACCTGGGTTCCCTGTCACCCTCCTCCTCAGGCCCAGGTGTCATGCTTGTGTTGGGAGAGGATTAATGAGCTGGCCTGGAGGAGGTCTGCAGTGGTCCAGACACCTGCTGTCGTCCTTAAGATGGCCAATCCTTGTATTCTGCTTGGCAGACTACTGTGTGCATGTCAACAAGCCCAGGGAGGAGGAAAGTGGGAGCAGGATGGGCGAGGCTGGAATACAGAGGTAATCGATTATAGACACTGCAAACTGTGTGGCTGGTTCAGAACTTGGTGCATATTCCTTACATCTCCCACCTCCACTGTACACATTAAAAATTATTTGCTTATCACCCCCCCAACCGCACCCCTTTCTCACTAGTCCCTAACCTGGGAAAACCTGATTTACTTCCTCACCACGCCTTTCCCCTCTCCCCACAGCCTGGTTCTGAAATTTCAGCTGCTAAAGCTGGTCAGTTTTCCAGGGTAGCCTTTCTTCCCACTCCACCCAGCTAGCTGCCTGTGGCTGCTTCCCCTTTCCTTGCCCTGTTGACTTCTTCCCCATACCTGAAAACCTGGAAGCCTTTTGTAAGTAACCACCTTCATCTTAGGGCCAACAGCGGAGGTTTGAATGGCTCTGTGAGGAGCCAGAAAGAGGCCTGTCTTGCAGGGAGCCCCCGACTGTAACCAAGATGAACCTGAAGTAAGAATAAGGCTGCTAGATCCATGCAAGGCTCTGCGGATAAACCAGAGATATCAGTAGATCTTTAAAAGCTCCGGAGGGCCATGAATTAGAATAGGGGAAATAAGATACCCAAGTAGCTCAGAGACTTTCTTAAGCCAGCAGCCCCAGTGGTTAAAAGCGATATAGTGTCTTCCTCAAAGGGTTTCCACATTTACCATGGAAAGTGCCTTCATCTGCAGAGAGCTCCTGTGACAGAAATAACTGACAGAAATGACACTCTGTTGATGTTTGTTACATGAAGAAGAAGCACATATTATCACAAGAACAGCAGAAGTTTGAACAGGCACAGAACTGGTCCTTGAGAGCCCTCAGGGATACTGGTTCAAAGGGGGAGGAAAATTCTATAGTCCATGAAGCTTCCAGTCAGTCGGAGTCTGAGAGATGAAGGAAAGGACCATGATGATAAAAAAACAGTTTTGGATTCATTTATTTATTTCATATGTGTGTTTTGACTGCATGTATGTACATACATGAAATATATAAAGGACCCATGGAGGTCAGAAGGTGGTAAATTCCACCAAACTTGAGTTAGGGATGGTTATGAGTGACCACATAGGTGCTGGAAACTAAACTCGGGTCTTCTGCAAAAACAGCAAATATTCTTGATCATTGAGTCATCTCTCCAGCTCCTAAAAGGACTATTTTTAATTTAGTAGATTTTACTCTGGAGGAGGTTTTAAGATAGCACAGGGCGTGGCTAGGGAGAGACACATCTGAGCATGTTTTCTTCACGCTGGCTATTTTCTGGGGATTTGCCCTGTCAAGAGACCTGTGTGTTCTGAGGGCATATGAAGAAGCATTCCCTTAGCCCTGGCACCAGCAATGTCTTCTGACCAACATAACATGAGACTGATGTCACTGACTCAGAACCACATTCCAAACACTATCTGTTAAAGGGTGTGACCTTTGGAGCATCTAAATGATCTTAAAACACGTGTGTAGATGGTGTCTCGTCTTCATCCCACACTTTTCTTTCCTCCCCTCCACAAACAAACACCCAGATGTTTTTAGAGCACTTGCTAGCTGCACAGCTGGATCACCTCTTGTGAACTTGAGTCAAGATTATCCTTCTACTCTGTTTCACTGGCCCCTGGCTCTCATTCATGGAGACCTGCTGCCTGATGTATCAGATCTGCGTTGTAGTTGGCAATTGTAGAACTGAAGCATGAATGAATGAACAAATGAAGGATGGATGGAAGGGAGCAAGGACATTTTTTCTGAACAGAGTTTGAAGACTTCTTTAAAATCTTTTTCACTTTTATTTATCTATTTTATGTGTGTGAATGCTTTGCTAGCGTATATGTATGTGCACCACGTGTGTACCTGATGCCCACAGAGGTCAGAAGACTGTGTTGAATCCCTTGGAATGGGAGTGAAGTTGTGAGCCACCATATAGGTGCTACAAACCAAACCCAGGTCCTCTGCAAGAGCAGCAAATGCTCTTAATCCTTGAGCCATTGCTCCAGAGGAGTCTTCAACAGCGGCTAGCACCCCGTCATGATAGATCTTCCAGGATGATCTGAGGAGAGGTTATGGGGATTCAGCAAAGCACATACGATGTTTCTTCTGCCTTCCCCTTCTCTCTACTCTGTCGTTACCTAGTGTTACCAACCTCTCTGTGGGTTGTAGCAGAGTCACCACCACACCTGAACCTCAAGCCTCTTTCTTCAATTCAGCCTGCTTTAGTTGGGTTTAGATCTGTTTCTCTCTTGACCTCTATGATTGTGTTACTCATTTTTACCCAACTTTCAGGTTTACCTTTTGTCAACTCTATCTCAAATTATTGGGTAGTGACAATGGCTACATAATCTTTGCTTTATAAGAACAGGCTAAAGTCATTGTTAATCATCCCATGACCTGAACATGCCCTGGTTAAAGAAACAGAGATGGAGAAATCATCCACTTCCCAGGAGTTCATAAAGATGAGCAGGGCTGTGCTACAGTCCCTTGACAACTATGTGCAGTGCTATGGAAAGTCGTACCTGGTCAGAGAAGGTATCCTCTGTGTGTGGATGATGAAAAGATATAGAGAACTACACAGAACACTGGAAGCTGAGATGGTTCAGGCTGATTTACTCTTCCTCATAGCCATGGATGGCTGAAGGACAAACACAAACGTTTTCTATAGAGAGTATCTGTCTTTAAGCAACTGTGAGAGCTCAGTGTGGTTTGCATGGCTACTGCTCCTTTCTCTTACTTGTGCAGTTGTGCTTGCTCAGCAAGTTCCCGCAGGGCACCCTCTGTAGACCACAAGTTTGAAATCCCCACTCTGTGCCTTACTAGCTATGTTTGGAAGGTTGGAGAGTTTCTGAATAACTGTCACCATTATCTTGCCCTGGAACCCACAACAGCTGTGTAAGAAACAGAATGGCAGCTGAGGCACAGAGTCTCTCAAGACGTTGGGAGCAATCCGTCAGGTGGCAGACAAGGTGCAAACCCAGCACTGTGAGGCCGAGGCCCCTGAGACTGTCTTATCTTACCTGTTACTTAGGAATGATAACACTTGCCTTCAAAACTGTCATTACATGAGATTACACATGCAAAGTGACTCTGGGGACTAGTGCTCTGCAGTGGACGGTAGATAGCAAGTGCATTTTTCTTAAGGGTTTGAACCACAGCTATTATAATAACCCATTTCCAGTGACTCAGAGAATTCTTTCGTTTTCCTCATTTTTGAAGCGGTTGCTCATTTGTTGAACACATAGTTGCCGAATGACAGTCTAATGGCGATCCTGAGCTCCCAGCTTTGTGAAATCTGGTGGAAAAGTGGGCAACATTCTATGCACTTCCGGGACCTCAATCACATTATGGAAAGAGAATTTCCCACGTGGGTCTAAGAGTAAGAATCTCTTAGAATGTTGCTAAGGGTGCAATTTTATTTTTATAATCACATTTTCTAACTTGGAACTAATATTAATGTTAATGAAAGAGTATTAGGAATTAATATTAATTCTAATGGGAGGAATAGCTAAGAGAAGGACCTATGGACTCATGTTTCTAAGATATGTCTTGGATGATTTTCAGGATAAGACAATTTAGGCAACACCAGAGTGTACATGCAGTGCATTTTCCTTCATGATTACAATTGACGTTATCTGGTGTCTTTTAAAAAATGTACATATCTGAGCCTCATTGTTTTTCCTCTAGTCTTGCAAAATAACTACTCTAAAAGAAGTCTCAACTTCTAGTATCTGCATCTCTGTACTGTTAAGTACTCCAAGTGTAAGGAGGTACAGATGGGTGCTAGGGTACCTGGGAAGATGTTGGTGCTGATGAGTCTACGTGCTTTTGAGTGTGGGTTTTTGGCCTAAGGACACTGGGAGCCTTGTGACACAATTAAGTTCCATCTAAAGAAGGCTAAGTACTTCCACACACCCATGTTCCTCACTCTCCCTCCAGGGAATCATCAAAGGACTGGATCAGACTAGTTTAGCAGGTCTGGGCCTAGATCCGGTAGCCTAGGGCCAGGAGATGATCCCATGTCACCTTTAAAGGTACTATCATGCCCATGGTACAGAGACTCTCTGCTCTTCCAAATGACCATTTTCCAGTCTTTAAGGATCTTCTGGCTAGGCCAAATTAACACCTTTGGGAACCAAAGTAATAACAAAATAGAGTTTTCTGCTATTTAAAAAGGCAAATGTGTTCCTCTATGTCTTAGATTCAATGATAGGTACCTCAAATGTAACTGAAAAAATGCCAAATCAACAGGAGAAAGGCATACAATTTTTATTGATGTCAATATTTATACACTCATTAGAGCTTCATAGAAAAGAAGTGAGTTCTGGAGGAACTGATTAGATTCAAGATATAATTCTTAAACTCATATGTAACTATGAAAGACCCCAAATAATGGAAGTTTTTTTTGAGAGAAAAAACAAAACTAGATCAGTAACAGTGCCTGACTTCAAAGTGCTGCAAGGTTATAGTCACCCAACAGTGTGGTGCTGATATTCGTGAGCCAATGAAATGGACTAGAGAGCTCAGAAATAAGCACACACATTTAAGGTCAAGTGACTTTGATAAGGTGTTGAGACAGCACGCAGGTGGAAGAACACCAGTAAATGACAGGCTCTTGAGAGAACAGTGTTGGAAAGTAGGATAACTCCATGTAGGAGAAAAAAGTCAACTCAAAACTGATTAAAGAATTAAATACAAGGCCAAAACCCATGAAGAAACAAGAAAAAAAAAAAAAGAAGGAAAGCCCACGATATTGGTCCTGGCCATGTTTTGTTTTTTGTTTTTGTTTCTTTTTCTTTTGCTATTACTTCAAAAGCACAGGTCACAATAACAGACAAATGGAACTTAATCAAACTAAATAATATATGCCAAGCAAAGCCATCGTCAAAGTTGAGACCATCTGCAGGATATAAGGAAGTATTTCCTAAGTAGGAAGTAATATAAATTTATATTAAAATTTATAAAGAATTCAACTATACATCAAGAAAACACCGCAATGTGAAGCAGGTAAGAGAACTGAATAGATGCTTCTCAGAGGTCTACATCTAAGTTAGGGTTAGGGTTAGGACAACAGACACATAAAAAGTGCACCAGTAATCATCAAGAAAGTGCAAGTCAAAACCACTATCACCTTGTACCTGTTAGAATGGCTATTATCTTTAAAGCACATGTAAGTGTTGATTAGGGGGTAGAGATAGAGAAGCTTAACATACTCTTGGAGAGAAAGTCAGAAAAGCTTTCGTGGGAAACAGTGTATGGCTCAGTTAGCCTGCGATGGGTCATATTCACGAAAATCAGATCCACAGTATGCCCCTGAATGTAGTATCGTTCTTTTCACAATAGTTAGATGACAATGAGTAACTGTTCACCAGTTAGGTTAAAGAGTGGATACAGAAAACATATAGACACATTGCAACACTATTCAGTTACATATTCAATTACACAGTTAGATCCTGTGATTTGTGTCAACATGGAACACGTCCTGTGGATTAACCAGGCATAGAAAAGCATCACATTGCCCCACTCATGTGAGACCTAAAAGGGCTGAGTTCAGGAACAGGGAACATAACCACACTCTCCTTGATACTGAGAAGTGTGTGGTTGTGGTTAAACAGGAGAGCATTTTTAAATATGTGCAAGTAATAGGCTAATATGAAGAGATGGGGAGTTGGTTAGGGTTAGGGACAAGGAGAACCGTGGTGGGGAGGACAATGAGCAATGACCGTTGATGTGCATGCATGGGGTCTTGTTTATGTGATGAAATGTGGTGATGGCTGCGTGACTCTGGATGCACTTAGATACACAGATTTTATACTCTAGATGGGTAAATTATGTGAGTCATAATTCAATAAAGCAGTTTTTAAATAGAAGCAAAGCCAAAATGAAGGCAAAATCCTTTGATAGCTGGTTGGGTTTAAAGGGCTAACATGGTGGAAAGGGAAGGGAGCATACGCTGTCTTGCCTTTCTGTCCGCACTAATAAGGGTTGCAAGGAGAATGCCAGGAGAATGGGAATTTGTGTCGCCTCACAAAGGAATTTCTATGAATTGCTTTTAGATCAATAAGGGCAGAGCAGAAAACTCTTTTTGTGTCTATTGACTCTTAATTGCTCCTACAGCAGCAACCCTCTCCTTCACGGCCTCTCCCACTCTCCTTGTCTGTGCAATTAAAGCATTTGCTTAAGCATCCTAAAGCTTAGTCCGAAATTTCTCGTGGAATCTGGGCTTCATCCACACTCTCATTTATCTATTATTCCTGTGCTTTTACCTCAAACTTGTCCACTGTTTATTAGGAAACTACCAGCGACACCCCAGTGGGGTGGAGAGGGTGGAGCAGAGCACAGGATCCACAAAAATGCAAAAGCCCCAAAGAATTCAAGGATCCACCTAAGTTTAAGGGAGAGAGAAAGCATCCAACCCAACCTCTCGTTCTATAGTTTTATGGACTGAAGTTAATGCTCTCAAAGTCGCAGATCCAGTTAGGAGCAGAGCCAGAACCAGAACCTAAAGTTTCCTGTGTCTCAGTTCAGAGCTCCCTGGTCTTAGAAACAGGAAGCCAAGGGGTTCCTGTCCAAAGGAGGAGATGGCAGGGGATTTGAGGATGTCAGGTTTCTGACAGATGGCAAAGTAGGGCTTTGTTTTTGTTTTGGTTCTGGGGTGGAGTGGATTTTCTGGGCATGTGGAATGGTAGGGAGGGACAATAGGAGAAGAGTGTGGTGGCCAGAACTGCCATGACATCACTCAGAAAAACAGAAATGCCAGTCTTACTGCCATGTGGATAGGGTTTGCAGGTGTGATGGAGGTGGGAACTGTTGAACTCTGCTCAGGAACAGTGAGAAAAATGTTCAAAATGGCATAGAAATGCTTCCTTGATAACTTTGAATTGTATGTGACTTTTGAAAACTCAGAAATATTATATAGGGAAATGTATACAGATAATTACTTTTCATAAGATGACGACACGAGTTTAGCTCTCAGGTAATATGGCAGCAGCTCCGTCGGAAATCCTTCTTCCAGTCATTTGACTTGCAGTCCTAGAACGTGTGCTTTCAACATCTGCTTCCTGCCATGGCTGTGAGACTCATCGTTACTGCGTGGTTCTTCCAATCTCACTGCTGTGTGGTGTACATTATGGAATTATATTATGAGTAATTTGGCCACACCTTTGCCAATGGAAATTTGGGGGATTTTCAGATGAGGTTATTGGAATGAATACTCACACACACACACACACACACACACACACACACACACACATGTGTTGGCAGCCATGCATGTTCGCTTCTTTTGTGTCTAAAGAGTGAAGATGCTGGGCTGCGGATGTACAGGCCCAGGTTTCAGAATTCTTTGTGAGTTTGTTAGAGTTCCTAGTGGCACACAGCCTCACTGACCTCTGGTGTCATCTGGTGTCATCTGGTGACCTCTGGTGTCATCTGGTGTCATCTGCCTCTTGAGATCGGTCTCTCAGTGCTGCTCCAACACTATTTCATTCTAATTTATTTCATAATTTAAGGATAGTTGACATGTGCTACAAAATGAACTCTTCCAGTATGCAGACATGACACATCTCTTTGTTTCTTAGTTGTATTTTTATTAATAGCTTGTATCTTTCATTCAGCTTACTAAACTCATTGACATCATTTAATGGTTATCTTTACTCTTATTTGTGTTAAACAAGTGAAGACAAAACTAATCAAATCTTAAGTACAGTTTCTTTTTATTTCATGGATGTATGCATCATGTGCCCTCTATCCATAAGACTGTTGAATTTTCTAGTATCTCAAGAAGTTCTATCACGTCAGGATTTCCAGGCTGGACTCTCCCCAACACAGCCACCATTTGGTTGTTAACAGATTGTATCTCCTCCCGACAATTCATTTTGTAACGGTGGTAAAGTCCCTGGTCCTCTCCCCCTCCCACCTCCATGCAGGCTCCAGCTTCCTTCTTTTCATCTTCCATCTGCGTACAGATCTTCTTAAGGGACAGGGTTTCTCTGTAGTTTTGGACCCTGTCCTGGAACTAGCTCTTTTAGACCAGGCTGGTCTCGAACTCACAGAGATCCGTCTGCCTCTGCCTCCCAAGTGCTGGGATTAAAGGTGTGTGCCACCACTGCCTTGCTAAAGTCACTAAATTTGTTGAGGGAAAAATCAACAACTTGTTTGAAGACTTCCCAAAGCATCCAAAACACTCTTTTTGTTTCTTGGTCCCCATCCGGAGTCCTTTGCAGTGGAAAGCCCAGACTTTTCCTTCTGCTCACACGCACAACTCAGAAACCCTGCCACAGTAAAAGGTATTTTGCTCACCTTCCTGTTTTTCCCTCTCACAGGACTCTTCAAGGCCCAGATGGGTGCAGGTGATCTAAATTCTGTCCAGATGTACGTTCCCCACACCCAGTTCCCTGGATTGATGTGAGTTGATTGCTCTCAGGAGAAGTTCTACATTCTTGAATAGCTAATCACTTTTGCATTTGGGAACAATGAGATCAATAGGAACCTTATGCTTTATAGAATCATAATTTAATAGTGTAATTAAGTATATAGAAGTAAATTTAAAGAAAATAATGATGTACTTAATTATTGAATTATTTGGGACTGGAGTGCAGGGTCTGTGGTTAAGAGCATTGTTGGCTTTCCCCAAGGGCCCAGGTTTAATTCCCAGCACCCACATGGCAGCTCACAATCATCTGTAACTCCAGTTTCAATGGATCTTATGCCCTCTTTGGGCCTCTGCAGACACTGGACACAAGTGGTGCAGAGGCATACACAAGGCATAACACCAATACATGTAAAATAGAAATAATCAAAATATTTAAGTAATTATATTTTCATCTAAAAATGTAAGCAAGTATGGAGGGCATATGTTCCCATAGAAAAAGGAGAAAAATTTGAAAACCGCTGTAAATGTTAAGACTTGGTGACTGTTAGAGGTTGGAGATGTATCAAGTGTATTTTGTATTATAAGATGAACACAAGACGTTTGGGAGTCAGAGGAAGAATGTGACACTTTGGATATTAAATGTCCTCCAAAACACTTATATCTTAAAGTCTTAGTCCTTGGCCAATAAATTCCAACCACTGAGAGGTGATTGGATCCTGAAATCTGTCACCTAACCAACTAATAACAAATTGATTAAGTCATAATTTAAGGGTATTATTGGGAGGTAATAAGTATTTTCAGAAGTGGGCCTACTTACAGGAGAAGGTCATTGGGTTACTGGGGGAATGCGTGTTCTCTATCTTGTGGGGTATTCTCCCCTTGATCCAAGGATGCTTCTTGTCTTCTGTGTTCTGCAGTCTCTTCCATGAAACAGATCAGTGTGCTCTGCAGACCATGGAAAGGTGGAATAAAACAAAAACATATTTTTGGATTCTCATACATTGTCAGATACATGAGACTTTTTCCTTGGGCACTGCTGTGGTGAGGAGGGGGGGCAGGCATCAGCCTCTTCCTTCCCCCACTAAGTTAACACAGATAACAGAAGTTCAGTTGTTTCTGTCTGTCAAACAGTTAGGATACTGTAATTCTGTCAGCCCCAGAACTCCACAGTCTATGGAAGGACTTGCCAGAACCTACCTAAGGGGCACAGATAGGACATTAAAGACCCATTTTCCTATAGACTGTCCATGGCTTGTATGACAGCAAGCCACAAAGTTCTGTTAAGAAGGACAAGTCTTTCTACTCATCAGGGGTTTTATGTTAGGGTTATGGGGGATGCAGAGCTTGGATTTCAGAAATTCTATCTAGGATTTCTTAGGCTTATAAGTACCCACTGTGTTTTTACAGCACTGACTAACATCTATTCCTGGCTAACAATTGTATCCACTATGTTTAGTATTTCACTCGGAAATATTCAGCCCTCAAGAGTGATTTTAAGGGAAAGTTGAATGGGGTGCTTAGCAATTCATTTTCAAGCAGTACATTTAGTGAAGAATTGACTTGTTATTGGCATCACTAATGACATTGATCAAGTTTCACATACATGAGCAAATACCTTGAGAAGAGTATAGCTCAAAGGAGGAAAATCAGTGTTAATTAAAAATTTTATTTATTTTATGTTCACGGGTGTTTTGCTTATATGTACATCTCTACAGTGCAAGCATGCACAGTGCCCTTGGAGGCCAGAAGAGGGTGTCATATTCCTGGGGACTGGAGTTGCACAGATGGCTGTGAGTCACTGGGTGGGTGCTGGAATTTGAACCTGGGTCCAGTACTCTTAATCACTGAACCACCTCTCTAGTCTCCATATTATTCCTCTTCAATGTTCTGTTATTCAAGGACTTGTGTCTTTTTTTTTTTTTTAGCTGGCACTATTCAGCTTCTTTTTAATACAAGCAGCCTACTTCAAAGCAAACAAGTTAGGACATCAACCTTAAAAGTGGGACCTTCTCCAAAAGCTACATGAACTCAGATTAACTCACCAAGCCAAGTACAAGTACTTTGCACAAATCCTCTGTACATGGCCAACCCAGGAGAAACATAACACACACACACACACACACACACACACATGCATGCTCAAATATTTCTTTGTAAGAAAACATCTCTGACTTCTCAAGAGTAGACTTAGCTCAGGACAGATTTTCTCATGATAGTCTGGAGATCCAGCATGGGCAAAGTGGAATATTAAGTTTGTGATAAACTAATAAATGAGTGAGTGAACGAGCATGCATGAGTGAGTTCAAGAATAAAAGAATAGACAATAAACAAATCCATGCAAAAGTCCCTTGCACCTGGCCGTACAATGCTTTGCTGTCCTTCTGTCACCTGCATCTGTTCTGGCTGCCCTTGCAGAACGACGGCTTCTAAGCATAAAACCTCCATCACCAAATGAGTTGAATTTCTAATGAAACCTAAAGGTTTCCTTCCCCTTTGGCCTTCCCCAGATGGTGTTAGTGAGGCTTATTTTCCTCACTCTGAGCTCAGATGTGTCAGGAGCTAGCCTCCCTTCATCTTTAGCCAGCAGAAAGCAACTGTGCTCATGCCAGTGGCTTCCTAAACTCCAGGGGACATGCACTCACACACTCACCTCCTGAAATGTGATGGTGAACGGATAGCAGCCCAGGACTCAGACACAATCACTGTATGAAGCATGTTTATTAGGGTAAATAGGCAGCAGGTGTAGAGAGAGGCATCCAGAAACGAATGAGGCACCGGCTCTGGGTAGAGCCCTAGAAGAAGCCTGCTACTCTGTTGTTGTGTGATGCAGAATGGATGAGGCCCTAATTATGATCAATGAAGAGGCTGGAGAGATAGAATTTTCTCTCATGTCCACTTGGGAGACATCAGATTAGGATATAAAAGAAGCCTTGTTCTTCAAGAGAGCATATGTAATGAGTTTGATTAGGAGTCTTACAGTGCTGCACCATTGGACATAGGTAGAAAGAGGGGGAAATCTTGGAGCCAATAGAGATAGGAGGATGAGGAAGACAAGGCCTGGGTGGTAGGCATGTGGTGGTTGCCAGTCCATCCTCACTTCTGTTTGCACTTAGGGTCTTGCTGGGTAGAAGGGCACTTCTGCTGAGCTGTGCTCTTCGGCGGGCATTGTTTCTTAGCCTGAGGAGCACATGGATCCTTGGTTTTGGGCACACATGCCTCTTGACACTTGGGAGGAGGTGGCTGACAGGGCTGCTTCACCTGCTGCTGCTGTGGCACGCACTGCTGCTGCTGCTGCTGCTGGGAAGGCATACTCCAGGAGCAACTGAGTCTGGAGGAGATCCATGAAGACACAATGAGAAGGGTACCGCATGTGTCCTCCCATCTGTCTCCTCAAGGGGAATTTTCCACCAATAGTCAAAACTGATGGACAACCTCAGCTAATGAACTACTCATCTATCTCTACTGTGATAATCCTTTCTCACTGTCTTCTTTCTGTGCTACTCTGAGTTCTTATCTGCCTTCATCTTCCCATTGACTTTGGACTTAATTGAACACATGATTGTTTTATTGGTCTAATCAAGAATTAGGTAGAATATTGAGTGGAAAATTAAAAAGCAGCTCAGACGTTTTATGAATTCAAAGTGTGGGTCTGAGTAATGCCGGTTGGCTAAATTAGGTGGTGCAGATGCGTGAGAAGGAAGACAAGAGCAGCGTCTGTTTCCAGGAAATGGTGTCATGGCATGAGATCAATGGGTCTGGAGAATGGGTGAACCACTAACAGAGAGCTCAGAGTTCTAGTCCCCGCTCAACATTAATATGCTAAGGAGAATCATAGGATGTGGATGTTGGATAGGGGTTCCCGTCCTTCATGGAGAACAGGGGAACACATGGCTTCAATGCATGTTTTATCAGGAAGGATCTGATCTACCACTAATCAAATCTACCACTGACTGGCCAGACATACTTCTGTGCCCTTAATGGATGCTACGTGCCTGGCAGTTCTCTGAGGCTTTTTGTCGCTGGCTTTCTTTGCTAGTAGAGTTTTTCACATTGTACATTATAAATGGGGGAATAGGTCCTGGAAAGTAGAGCAGCAGGATAAGAAGAGTAAATACAGAGTGTTATATTCTGAAACACGGCATTCAACACACCGTTCTGTAAGCCTTGCTGGGGGTGCCAGCCAAAAGATGAGAGCATGAACATGCTTTAGAGAAAACCCCGAGTTATTATGAAATGCCACCGCTCTAAGTGAACCCACTCCAATGAGAAAATCCCTCCTGCTGAGTGGTCAAGCCTCAGATCAGGACATAAATCACACCTATCAGTGGTGCAGAATGAAGATAGAGTTTCCTAGGTGATAATTACTGTGACTTTGTGTAATTGTCATGAGGCTAAGTCAAGTTACTCAAGAGCAGGAGAGGTGCTTGGCCTAGGGGCTTGAGGCAGATCAAGAAGGCAAGAACCCAGGAGAATCGAGGCATTACTGCTTACCAGAGACTGTGAGCTGGACCCGAACAGAGGAGGCAGAGAGCAGATCCATATGCAGCCACTCTCGAAACCCTTATAAGGGCCCCCAACCTGCCCCAGGCCCTTGGTGTGGCCCTGATAATCACCTCCCAGACAATTCCTCACCCACTTCTCTCACCTGCACTTCCTACAGGGACTTGCTTTACTGTCCTGTTTTGATAAAAACCACCCACCTGACGTTTCCAAAGCTCTTGGTCCCTATAGCTGAGCTGACTTAGCTCACTAAAAGTGCTGACTTGAACTGAAGGATTTGAGATTTATTAAAAATATATTTATTTCCCATATATGTTTTGCTTGTGTATATGTCTGTAAACCATGTGTCCACTGGTGATTATGGCAACAGATCCCCTAGGACTGGAGTCACAGAGAGTTGTGAGCCACTACGTGAGTGCTGGGAACAGAACCTGGGTCCTCTTGAAGAAGAGGCTGTGCTCTTAACTACTGAGCCATCTCTCCAGCCAATGGGATTTAAGACCTAAAACCAAGACAAATGTGAGAAGCTGTGCTGCAGACTGAATAGTATAATAGATGTTGATGAGGAAGTCAGGAGGAGACAGACAAAACCATGAGCATCTCCTTTCTTGCTCAGTGTTGTCATTTGTAGAGCATTGTCTTGTCTCGCCAAGAGATCATCTTTATTTCATTTCATGTCATACTTCCTCTAGTCAAATGTCATTGCCACTACTTTGCAGATAGGGCTGAGAAACATTTGAGTATTAGGTGGCCAAGAAGGGATTTGAACTCAAATCTGAATGACTCAAATAACTTTGATTCTTATACATTAGAGAGGGAGAGAAAGCCTAGACACAGGAGCCGTCAGTTCCCCTTTGTTCCCCAATCTCAGGTTCATGTGCTCCCCATCCAGAGAGGCCATGTGTCTTGAGCCTCCCTGGGAGCACAAGCAGCAGGTGATGGCAGGAGTCGCACTGAGGGTGCTGTTCCTCCCTCCCTCCTCACCACCCATCCGGATGTGGCTGCTCATGGATATTAGTGATAGCCACAGAGGTAGAACTTGATCCTTATGGAAGGCTTGCCACACAAAATATAAGACATAAAATCCAATTTCATGATAGGGACTTCTAGAGGACGTTTTCAATGTTGTGTGAAACTAATATTTATATTAGGCATGCATTTAACTGAACAGTCTCTATTTCTTTTTGCTAAAGGCAGCCAGCAAACCTACTTAGGAGCCTTCTCAAGTAGGAGAAAGGAGCACTGTTCCTCCACTTGGCTCCCTGGACTGGGATGAAGGAAAGCAGGATTTCTGCGGCTGTTATCATCCCAGCCCAGGGTACTCATCCCAAGCTTTGGATTCCTTCTGAAAACAAGTCCCTTGGTATTATTCCACTGCCCAGACAAAGTAAAGGCTGCTAGAGTGAGAGGCCTTTCTTAAGTATCTCAAACCCCCTTGCTTCATTTAATCCTCATGACAATTCAGTTGTGTCATGAAAATCTGATTTTGCAGTTTGATAAAACAGTCCCAAGGAAGTCAAATGATCTGCTCGTCAGCTTCAGCCAGAAGGAGTGGAGCCAGGTGGGGGCTTGTCCAGGACTTAACTTCCACCACATCACAGAAGCCAGCGTCTCAGCAGTGCACAAATAGCTTCCCTTGGATGGGGGCCGTGATTCATGAGCTTTTCTGAACTTAGCATCACATACAAACAACTGCTGCTTCTGGCCCCACTTCATTTCAAAGTTAACCTTCCTTTAATTTATCCCTCCAGGCCAGGCCTTCACCTCCTCCTCACCAGCCATCAATGTTAAGAATGTGATATTCTGGTTTCTGGATTCCAGATACTGCATTCCATCTCTGGCCTCCTCACTCTGCACCCCACCTGCAGCCTCTGTACCCCACCTGCAGCCTTTGCTCCCCACCTGCAGCCTCCGCTCCCCACCTGCAGTCTCTGCTCCCCACCTGCAGCCTCTGCTCCCCACCTGCAGCCTCTGCTCCCCACCTGCAGTCTCTTCTCCTCACCTTCCCACTCTCTGTGCTCTTTCGGATGTAAACACTTTATGAGAAATATCAGCAAGAAGCATTTGACAGAGTCATAGATCAAGGAATGCCTATAAATCTGTCACCTGCAAGCTATGATTGTTCGTGTGTGTGTGTGTGTGTGTGTGTGTGTGTGTGTAAGCATGAGTGTGTGTGCGTGTGCAGGCCCACATGTATGTGCACATATACATAATCTCTATCTTCTTACATCATATTTGCCCACAGGACTTTTCTAGAGTGGACTTTATTTTTCCATCCCATCCCTTGCCTCCTTATCAATAAACAAACTCTGTTTAACTTTACAGAATTCTGTCTAGTGATAGAAACTTGGGTTGTAACACAGGCATCATCTCAGAGGTTACCCAGGTGAGGCAGGGGTCTAAATGTTATCACTTCAAAGAGGCACGTCTGCTAGATTATACATATCCAAACCACAGTCCATCTCATAGCATTTAACATGCTACACCTTTCTAATCCTTGGCATTCAGCTTCCTTATTGGCCAGATTACCCCTATATTACAGAGAGAGAAACTGAGGCTTAGAATGAGAGAATGCCCTGCCCAAGGTCACACAAAGGTTATGTGAGAAAGCTAGGGTTTGATCACAGGTCTTCATCTATAAAATGACTGAACCTCTGGAACCATCACGGCCTCTGCTGTTTTCTTTAAGGATAAATTAGGAAGCAGTTCTGGTGGTCCCCTCCTCTTCTTGCCCCATCTTCTCTAGCACTCAGGAGCTCCGCTCACCAAGCCTGCCCTCCCTCCTTCCTCTAGGAGATCCAAACTAAGTCTTGCCCTGAACTGAAAGGTGTAAGTACATTTTATCAATCATTAAGTGTAAAGCATGTCTGTAACAAGTGCTCACAAGTTTGAAGAAAGATAACTTTGTATACTTTATAGATGAGAAAATTCTTCTCATGGTATCTAGACCTTGAGTCCTTCCAGGAGAGCTGATCCAAGTCTTCAAAAGCTGCCATGGCTGGTTTTTAGATACCCTAACCTGCTGGGGCAGTGGATTATTTTCTCAAAGGAGGAGGAGAGACTTCCTGGCACCCCTCAAATCACCCCGTGTAATCAAACCCCTCCAGGCAGGGCAAGCCCTGAGAAGTAATGCCAACCCTTCCTCCCCAGCTCCACTCCTACTGGCCCAGCCTAACCAAGGGACTGTCACTTGGCCCATCCCGAGTCTCACACCTGCCTTCTCATCTTCTACGTGCCGCACATTACTGGACCTAGGATGCTAGGTCCTATCCCTAACAGCTCTAAGGAACAGGTAGCTGAGAACAGGTGTGTGCTTATGACTGTCAGGAAGGTGAGGATACAGGTAAGACTCATTTTTTAAGGTGAGTCAAAACTTGAGAAACTCCAGCCCCACCCTAGAAGTAAACAACGGGGTGACTGGGAAACAGACTTTGTCATGTGAGGCTCCTTACAGAGTAGAAGCTAGCCATCTTACCCCCTATCCTGATGCATCTCTACTTTGTCTCAGGACTTCTGAGTAAAGAAGTTTTGAGGCCCCATATAGGGGCAGTTGGAATACATTCATTAAGCTATTTCCAAAAACAAGACAAGTGAAAGAAAAATGGCATACTCTAGCTGATCACACAGTGCTGGCTCAAGAGGAGCTCTGTGCTGGTAGATGACAGTGGCAGGTGGAGGAGGCACAGTTCCTGCATCTTAGCTGTCTTCCCAGTCGTTGTGTTTAAGACTGAGCAGAGGACAACTCATCTTTGCAGTCACAGTCATGTCACATTGGCTTTATCTTAATTTCTTGTTGAGACGTAACCAACAGTCTCGACTTAGAACAGTTTAGTTTCGAGTTTCCAGTTTCTGCCTCCACTAATTAGTATGTCAACAACCCTACAGAGAATGTGACTTACAAGGAGAACTTCTGATCTTTTTGCAAATGTGAGAAATTATTCTACCCTCTACCTTACATGTTGGCAAGTACGATGCTTCAGTGCCTCTGTTAAGTACTCTGATTGGAAAATAGGTGAGGGGGGAAGAACGGGAAGAGGGAGAGAGAGAGAGAGAGAGAGAGAGAGGAGAGGGAGGAGAGGGAGAGAGGGGTGAGGCAAAGACCTACTGTCTCTCCATCTCTCAACACATAAAATATTTCTAGAAGACCTGAGAGACACTGTTAGTTGTACAAAGTAGGGAGGAAAAGCAAACCTTGGGCTTAGTGAGAGACTGCTTCCAATCGAACGCCCATGGAAGGCCAGCATGGGAGCCTAAACACCATGGAGAGGGTGGGATGTCTCCGGGAAGACTGCCAGAATCTGCCTGGTGGAGGCCCAGTGGGGCTGAGGATTTCATCTCTCTTTCTTGTGATGGAACTCACTGTAGTTAGAGACAGGGAAGGCTTTCCTGGTACACAAGCCTCTTTGAGTTGTGAGTTCTCAGCATTGTGTAACTTTCCTTAACATCAATGCTCCCATTTTTCAATATGAGTTTTGTAAATTTATCCCTTGTCTCTCTTTGAGCATTAATGATCTCTGCGTCTGATTAAGAAGATTAATAGTGAATTCAGGTAACCAAGGATGGGTTCACGGTCAGCAAGAAAGCCTTCTGAGGGAGGAGTAGTTACAGCCTATCATGATCCTGGTTGAGTCTAAAGTGTGAGTACTGCGTGAGGATTTATGAGCACGACTTCATCTGGAGACTCTGAACAAGCTGACAGCATCCTTAGCTTGTACCATCCTGTGTGGGAGAAGAATGTTGACTTTCTATCTACCCTACACCTTCCCACGCAGACCCTTCAGTGGGTAACTGGCCTGTCCCCCTTTGTCAGAGAAGCTCACTCCAAGAGCAGTCTCCCTTCAGCTTTCTGTTTCTTTTCCTCTCCTTCTTTCTCCCCTATCTTTCAAACCCTCCCCTCCCCTCTTTTCTCCCTCTCCCGTTTTTTTTTTTCCTTTCTTGTGCTGGGCTGAAGGGCTTTCCCATTCTAGGCAAATGCTCTACTACTGAATTACGTCCCCAGCCCTTAGAAATTACTTTAGATACCATTTTCTCCACAGCCCTTTTCTCCTTATCTTTAGAAATGATGTGTTTGCCTCCTTTTCTTAGTACTGTCAACTTTTTATCTAAACCTGTTCTGAATGTTCCACATATAATATCCTGATGATAATATGATATCAACTACAAGATGCCTGCAAACTCAGCATTAAATTTAAATTTCTTGACGCTATGCCTTGCCTTTATCATTCACCAGTTTTTATCATCTAATCCCTTGCACTAGCCATATAAATGCACTCCATAAATACGACCATTTAGAGGGATACATAAATAGATGAACTAAGCATTAAACAATTTGCTTTTAGTTTTTTAAAAATTGTATCATTATTTTGCTATTTTATGTGAATGGGTATTTTGCCTGCATGTACACTTACATGGATGTATGTGTGTGTATCACAACCATGACTTGTGCCGTGGAGGCCAGAAGAGTGTGTCATATCCCCTGGAACTGGAGTTACAGATGGATGTAAGCCACTGTGTGATGTGGGATTCCTGTCTGTATGCTGTGAATATGTTTTACTGCCATTGATTAATAATAAAAAAAGCTGCTTTGGCCTATAGCAGGGCAGAATACAGTCAGGCTGGAAGAGATATAGAGAGAAAGTAGGTGGAGTCTAGGAGGTGCCATGTAGCTGCCAAAGGAAACAGATGCCAGAGAACCTTACTTAACTGGTAAACCACAAGCAGGAACGGGTAGGTGATGTGGGATCCCCTCTGTATATTATGAATATGTTTTGTTACCATTGGTTAATAAAGAATCTTCTTTGGGCTTTTGGCAAGGCAGAATAGAGTAAGAAGGGAATTCTAAGCAGAGATAGAGGAGAAAAGAAGGTGGAGTTGAGGAGATGCCATGTAGCCACCTAAGGAGAAAGACACTAGCTGCCAGTCAGAACCTTACTGGTAGGCCACATCCTTGTGGCAATACACAGATTAATAGAAATGAGTTAATTTAAGATATGCCCAAGCTATTGGTCAAACAGTGTTGTAATTAATACAGTTTCTGTGTTTTTAGTTGGGCCTGGGCTATGTAGGTGCTGGGAATAGAGCCTAGGTCCTCTAGAAGGTCTGACAGTACTCTTAACCACTGGGCCATCTCTGCAGTCTCATTTTGGCTTTTATAAGCAGAACCCATGTTTAGTTGTTTAGTTCTTTCTGAACTAACTTATATCCTCAAGTTCAAGTTGATGTTTATGACTTTTATAGCCCACACACCTGAAAGTCTATGCTAAGACCATCTTTATTGTAAGAGTACTTGGATACCTTATACATATGTAAGAAATTTTTATACCCAGACAAAGTATAAGTTTCCTTTGAGCAAGAAAGGATGTTAAGGACAGAACTCACACTCCAGCTACTGGTGACTGGCCAAATGATAGACTAACTAGTAGCTAAAATATGCTGCCCAGTGAGTGAGTGAGTGGGTGAGTGAAATGAGGCAGGACTGACTAGCCGAGTGCATAAACAAGAAAGGAACCCACAAACTAGCTGTCTAACTAGCTGGGACCCCTAAGGCCCCGGCCAGCAGGAAGATAGCTACCTGGGATCCTCCAGGCCCAGGCTGGCTGGAAGGCAGCAAGGGGTGCACCTGGTGCCTTGGGGTGCCAGGCATATGTGCCTTATTAAAATAAGGAAACATGTAGTGGAGAATTGGAAGCAGCAGAGAAAGAGAACGGTTCATGTGATATGGGAAAATGCAGAAAGAAAGAAATGATTATGGTGAGGAGCTGCAGATGCTGCACGTCTGCTTTCCCCCTCACCCGTGGCGACTGCAGTGAGAAGTAGACCGAGCTCGGGTCTGCTTGTCCCCTCGATCCACGGTGGCGGTGAGAAGTAGACTGAGCTCGGGTCTGCTTGTCCCCTCACCCGTGGCCACTGCAGTGAGAAGCAGACTGAGCTCGGGTCTGCTTGCCCCCTGGATCCATGGTGACGGCAGCAAGAAGCAGACTGAGGCTCAGGTCAGGCCTGCTTGCCACCTGGGGCCATGACGATGGTATCTGGGCCAGGCTGCTATCAAGGGACATATGGGATCCCTGGTCCTACAGTAGCCATGGTCTGTGTTTGATGTTCATTTCTGCTGGTGCTGTTGAGTGTTATGCTGATTTCAGTGGTCTGGGCCACCTCCTTCGTCTGTGTCTGGGTCCATAAGCCATGCTGCCGCTGGGGCCATGTTGGCCTTTGTTGCCCCCTGGGAGTATGGAGACAACCAGGCCTTGGCTGCTGCCGAAGACCATGTCTAGGTCCGTGGTCCTACAGCAGCCAGGGTCTGGATTGAAGTATGGGGTACCTGCTGCCACCAAGCGCCATGAAAACGCCCAGGATCAGATAAGCTACTTGAGATCAGGTTGGTGTCCAAGGGCCAGGAAATCCAGATCTGACTGGTCTGCACTGCTACACAAACTCATGGTGGTATCTGGGGCAGAGCTGCAGCTGAGGGTCACGGTAGGGTCTGTGGCCATGCTGCAGCTGGGGTCCGCACTGATATCCAGTGCACCTGTTACCATCGAAAGCTATGCAGACACCAGAGATCGAGGGCCATGTTGGTGTCTCAAGGCCAAACTGTCTCTGGGACAATGGTGACATCTAGACCCAGTCACCGTTGAAGATCACGTCGGGTCCATGGTTCTACTGTGACTGGGGTCTCTACTGAAGTTTGGATCCTGCATTGCCACCAAAGGTTAGGACCACAACCATTCCCACCTGAGTGACCAGTCCCTCAGAATGTCAACCAGGCCCAAGCTGCTGCCAAGGGCCATGTCTGGGTCCGTGGCCTAGTTATAGGTAAGGTCTGTGTGTATGTCTGTGGTCTATGTCACCTCAGGAGGCCCTAAGAGCCATGCGAGATGAAATCAAAGGGCCATGCTGAGTTGGCCACAGCCTTCTCTGGTCCTGGGAAAGCTGACCTTGCCTCTGGCTATCCACTACAGCAAGAGAGCTGACTGTTGCACACTGGAGAAATGGCCCCTTAACTTACCCCTCACCACAGGCCAGGGTGAACTGACCCTGAGGGCATGCATATAGGGGACCAGACTCCACCCACTTGCCCAAGGTAGGTGGCCCCAGGAGCATGGACTGACCAGCTTGGCTACTATGAAGGCCCACAGCTGGGCCTTGGGTTGACCCGCCCTAACATCTACCCCATCTAGGACCTGCTGGAGCTGGTGAAGAGACTGGCCCTGTGGAACCATACCTGCAAGATCTCCAAGACTAGTGGCAACCACAGGATATCCCAGAGAAGTTCCTATTAGGATTCAGTGGGGATGGTTTACCAGAAACCAGAGACCTTGAACCAGACCAGTGACTCATTGCAACGAACATTTGAGAGTAAAACAGTTGGGACAAAGAGGTGGACTGTAGGGCTCACTGAAGCCTCCATTGCCACCAGGACAATGAAGAGGTGCTGGAGAAGCAGGAAAGAGGGAGAAGCAAAGAGATTTTTCCACTGTGAAGGATTTTGTTGTGGGTTTTTTGTTTCCTTGTTGTTTGTGTGTGTGTGTGTGTTTTGCTTTTTGTTCACTTGATACTTTGATTTGTTTCCTTATGTGTGTGTGGAGGGGTGGTGAGTGGCAGGGATGAGGGGAGAACAGGGTGGGGGGAATGGGAGATAAATGGAATTGGAGTGCATGAAGTGAAACTCCCAAAAAGTCAATAAAGAAGTGAAAAAAAAAGAAGAAAAGTGATTATTATATAAAGCAACAGAAAGAACAAAGCAATATGTGGGGGCAAGGGAATTCATACCCTCAAGATCTGCAAATTGTTTAATCAAGATTCAAACATATTCTTTGTCAAGACACGGAAGAAAATATTTTTTTAAGGAAAAAGTGTTTTATGGAAAGTTTGTTTCAAGGTTACAAAGCAACAACTATAGAGCATTAAACTTCATGTTCTTGATGAATTTATGTTTATCCTATCCTTCACACATTTTCATATCTACATATATGATGACTCATTGATTCATGCAATTTATTGTATCAGTAAATTTAAAATTATTTTCTGAATATATATCTATGCCCATAATGATGTATAAATAAATAATCTATTAGCTGTAAAATAAAAAGGAATCCCTAAAAAGTATATCATATGAATTAGAAAATTGTTTCTTATTTTTCTTTTTTTTCCTTTGAGAATTTTCCTGTAATTTTATTACTAACTTCAAAAAATTATCCAGTGACACTTATGTCATAAAGATAACTTTCGTGAGGTCCAATGTGCTAGGGATAGAATGTGATTTGAAGTGGGGAGAGTGTCTTGGCTCAACTCCAAACACTGCACGGGCAAGTACCCTGGTGGAATCTATACTCAAGTTGCAGGTGGGAGCCTGTGGACAGAAACTCAGCAAAAACAAGCATGAGTATCAGGGCCACGGTGGCTAAACCAGCCTAGCAGGATTCCTGCTGAAGATAAGCTAGGGTGGTAAGAGTACACCTGGGGGGCGGTGGAGGGTGAGGACACTGAATTAATGTCAAGGGGGAACAGATATTAGGGCCTGGGGACACTAAAGGTACAAAATCGGAACTATGTTCTCGTAATAATAAGCGCTAGCTGGGACTGGCAAGTTGGCTCAGCAGGTAAAGACGCTTGCCACCAAACTTATGACATGACTCTGGCAGGACCTCCATGGTGGAAGGAGAGAACGGATTCCTGAAAGTTGTCCTCTGACCCCCACAGTGGGCCTGAGCTCACATATGCATCATATACGTGAAGTAATAACAAATGGATAAATAGAAAAGTAAAATAAAGTGAAATAAAGGCTGTGTCACACACTCTGGACATTTCTCAGTCTTATTTTAACTATCTGTTTTAAAAAATCTTGTTTTAATTATTCTTAGTTGCTAGCTATTTATTCCATGATAAATATTTACTTCATGATTTAGTAAAGGTTTTCAAGGAAACACACAGGTGGATCTAGAAGTCATAAGACCCTGCTTAAAACGCTGTCTGCTGAGCTCTTGGATGTAATGTCAGCTAAAATCCAGCCAGGAGCAGTCACGGTGAAGTAAGCTCCCGTTCTGGAAGACAGCTGGGGAGCGAGGTTGCTTGTATCTGTAGCAGTGTCCATGAGGAGCCTGAGCATCTCCTGGGCCCTGAAATGGAGACCATGAGACTGGGGCTCATGCTGTCTGTTAGGTCAGAGCAGCCTCAGTGGTGGTGGCTGAGATAAGAACCAAACTAAAGACTTATTCACAGATAGTGAGGGCTGTTCTGGCCTGTCTGGTTAGTGCCTGCTTTCCAGCCACAGCTTAAGGAACTAACAGAGAAGGTAGACAGCAGAACCATCTTTAGTTAGCTCCCTGTGAGAACCAAACCCTTAATTCACATCCAGGGCTCCCGGGCTCTGAATAGCTGCTACACGGAGTTGTGATCACCTGAGCATTTGCTCAGCAGGTGTCCAAACACCCCATCTACATCCATCCCACATCCTTAAGGCCTCCTGGGCTGGGTGGGAAGAGGAGATATGGGGCAGCAGCTTCTGTGAATAGCAGCCAAACCACTTCATGCCCAAACCCTCAGGGCCTCCCCACAGGTCTTGAGATGAGGAAAGGCTGCCACACTCTGGCCCCCTGTGAAAAGGCTCCGGCATTTCGCCTTCCCAGCCATTCCTCCCTCCATCTTTCTGTGAAAATTTTCTGCCACCCCAGTGGCAAAGCACATGAACAATATATAGTACACTTTTATTTTTTTAAGAAATGTGCTGTCTTTCTCTTGCTAACAAGCTTGTCTCTGCCAAGCTTACCCCTGCTGTGTGCCTGACCCAGTCCTCTTTGTACTGCAGTCACTGGCCCATTTCTTCCTTGTACACATCACACGCTGCATTTAGGTGGGTGCCCAGCTCCATGCAGGAAACTCCTGTCCTACTCTCTTGTGTCTGCTTTTTATTAAATTGTCTGCCCTCCTCTTTCTTCAGCAACTCAGAGCTCCTTGAGGCAAGAACATCCTCTCCTTTGTGGTTCCTTCCACATGTGTGCGGCACCTGAGAGACGCACATTGAATAAGTGTTTTTTAAAAGTATGTGGTCCGACGATAGGGTCTACAAGCATGAATTGTCTCGTGTGTGGCTGTGATGGAGAGATTCCATCTCTGTGACCTCTGCATGATTCAACAGGTCACAGAGCTTTAGGCACTCCCAGCCTCTTCCTGGGCCATTTTGTTCCTGTGTTGGCCCATAAAATGCAAATTTGGAGCTATGGCTCACCTTGTTCTTTCCCTTCTGCCATGAGGACTGGCCATGTTCAGGTGGAGGGGATTCTGTGTGTGTGGATCCTGAAGCAGAATTCATGGTTATCAGGACTGCAGGTGGCCCTCTGGATGAGCAGAGCAAGTGAGGGATAAAATTGTGTTTAAGCTACTGGGATTTGTGCTTCATTAGTTAATGGGAGCACAATTGAACTTTATGAATTTACTGGGCTCTCTGAGAAGTGTTTTATTTTTCTATCAAGAAGTTTCTCCCTTAGTTCAGCTTAACTCTGGCCCAATCAAGTATTGTTAACGTCCGATTTGTCCATGGCAGCCAAGGCTGTGCATGCATATGTGTGTTTGACCATCCATGAAGAAGTGGGGCATATAGGGGAGGGACAGCCAACCTGAGCTAACACCTTCAGGAATGGAGCCACCTGTTTGTGGGGAGTGGATGATTTCCTCCAAAAGACTTTCTGTTTGTGGTTGGGAAGCTAAGGGCAGAGTGCCACCTCCTGGTGGAAGCAGTCAGTACACCTTTTCCTCGTGTTCGTCAGGAAGCTGTGACTCACCCACAGGCTGGGAGACACTTGGCTGAGACATTAGTCATTGCTCCACCTCACTTTATTGGCAGAGAAAATCAGGGCCAGAAAACTCACAACTGGTCCTGGTCTCATTCCCCTGGCTACCTAGGATGTCCCACACTCCCCCTAGGGGCAGGATCAGTGACTTCCCTATTAAAGTCCTAGCTTTTCTAGGGTCCCTTTGCTAGTTGTAGGTGATAGTGAGAATGACTGACAGAAAGGTTGAACCAGCTTGTGGCATGGGACAGAAAAGACTGTAACTCAGGGGAATCAGTGTGGATGGAGAGGAGTAGACTACATCCTGTCACCTGGTGTTGTGCAGGTCTCGTTTGGGAACAATGATTTTAGATGTCATGGGTGCCATTTCCCTTTCATATATTAAAAATACTTTCTCGAGTCAGACATTTTGCCCTTCAGTTCTCTCAATCTTTGCACCCCCTCTTCCTTGATGTTCCCTGAGCCTTCAGTATAGGGGCTGTGTTGTAAATGCATCAGTTGATGCTGAGTGGCGTTGGCAGGAGATTGCGCCAAGGGCTAAGTGAATGCTGAGCTGTGAGACTTGAGTAAAAGCCAGGTTCCCTGTTTCTGGGACTGTTCCATTAGCCATCTGGGCTGCTATCTGGTTTATTTATAAGAGAATCCTCATGCAGACTGTTTCATAACTGCTCTTACCCTTCTTCCCAAAGAATGCTGACTTTCAATCCCATTTGCTCCAGTCTAGAGCTGGAAAGAGCTTGGGGTCAGCCCTGGGCTGAGTTGCACATCCTTTACGCTGGTACCCGCAGGTGAGTCATGAGTGAGCATCTCTCTCAGTACACCTGCATGTCTGGTCCCTCTCCCATGCCCCCTTCACACTGCCACCTTTCCCACAATTTCAGGCTTCTGGTTTCCTGGAGGAGACAGAGAACATTCTGGTGTAGGAGGTTTTTCTGTCTATGTGTTGCTTTCATTGGTTGAATTTAAAAACTGCCTTGTCCTTTTGATAGGGCAGAACGTAGGTAGATGGAGAAGACAGAACTGAATTCTGGGAAGAAGAAGGGCAGATAGAGAGCCGCCATGGAGACCCCAGGTCAGACATGCTAATTCTTTCCTGGTAAGCCACGACTTCATGGTGAACACAGATTTAATAGAAATGGGTTAAATCAAGATGCAAGAGTTAGCCAATAGGAGGCTAGAACTAACTGCCAAGCAGTGTTTTAATCAATACAGTTTCTGTGTGGTTATTTTGGGTGTAAGCTAGCCAGGCAGCCGAGACAAACAAAGTCTCCCTGCTCCCTGTAAGGACATTCTTCTATTAAGTGCCCCAGGCTTCCTCAGACAGTGTTCTTCAGCAGGAGCCCCAGGCTTCCTCAGACGGTGTTCTTCAGCAGGGGCCCCAGGCTTCCTCAGACAGTGTTCTTCAGCAGGGGCTCTCCCTTAACTTGGTATTTGTCTGGGGCTCAGAAAGCCCAGTACTACTCCAGTCTCTCCTTTTCTCACAGAATGACCAGCACTGAAGCTAGAGACAGGCATAGCCATCTTCTTATGTGGATTTGTGGGATTTCGAATTCAGGTCCTCATGATTGTATAGCACATTCTCTTATCTGCTGAGCCAACTCAACAGGAAAAACGTTTCAAGGTTATGTTAGTTAGTGACCCGTTTCGAATGTTCTTAATGAGATAATACTGTGCACATGAACACACACACACACACACACACACACACACACACTTCATCTACATGCAGGTTCTCAAGCAAAGACCACTGTTCTGATGCTGTTGCATGCAGAGTGGAACACAACATTCAATGAATCCCAGAGGGGATGAGCTGCCTGCTCTCAACCAGTCTTAGAAACCCTTACTCTCTCACCTTAGTTCATGAGGTGAGGTAAGCAAAACTCCAACCCACGCACACTTTCTACCATTTATATTTTATTTCCTCAAAAATCAAGAAAAGGGGTTCTTGTCCACACTTGCTTCTAAGCATTGCAGTACACATCACCCAGATTTCTTCCTCTGCTGGGGAAAGGGAGAAGACTTTGGGTAGGGCCTGTCCTGAAAGCTTTCAGTCTAGCCAGGGACTGAAGGGACTCAAAGGATGGAATTGCCTGAAAGGCAGGACAGAGAGAGGGAGAGAGAGAGAAACAGAGACAGAGACACAGAGAGAGACAGACAGGCAGACAGAGTCAGAGAGAGATAGAGAGACAGACACAGAGAGAAATAGACAGAGAGACAGAAAGACAGAGAGAGAAATAGACAGACTGAGAGACAGACAGAAAGACAGACAGACAGAGAGACAGACACAGAGAGAGACAAACACACAGAGAGATTAAGCAGGTATTATTCTGAAATAATTTTAGAGTTATAGAAAGTTTTTGTATCTTTTCTGAAATTTCTTTAACACTGGCATTATTTTATTTCTTTTAAAATGAAAAATAGCTATTAATTTTAATGAGCAAAAGTTGCATATATACACAATTGTGTATATATAACATAGTTTTTTTTGAAATATATATGTAGCCAGGTGGTGGTGGTGCATGCCTTTAATCCCAGCACTTGGGAGGCAGAGGCAGGAGGATCTCTGTGAGTTTGAGGCCAGCCTGGTCTATAAGAGCTAGTTCCAGTACAGGCTTCAAAAAAAAAAACTACAGAGAAACCCTGTCTCAAAAAACTAAAAGAAAAACATGAAATATATATGTAGAAAGAGGTACGGACAATCACATCATGGAATGGCTACATTGAGATTATTAATATACATTTACCCTACATGCTTACCATCTCCTTTTGTGATTAGACTGAAGTCTACTCATCAAGTATACAATACACTATTACCACAGTCTTCTGAACTCATTCCCGCCCCCGAAACCCTGTAGCCTTTGACTGACGTTTCTGTTTTGTGGTTCTGATCTTCACATTACACATATGAGTAAGACCATGATGTACTTGTCTTGCTGTGGCAGGACAGGCTTATCTGACAGGCAGCTCTTTAGCTACAACTGGATGGTGCTAAGTTCTTTTTTCCTCCTTGAGTCTTGTTTTAATCATTTCCAAGATTACAATCTTAATCTTATCTGGCTATAATGACTATTGTGTAGGAGAAGAGTGTTAAGACTCAAGTCTTGTTTCGTTTCACGATGACCACCTCCTCGTTTCAAACAGCACCAAAGCTGTGCATGTGTTGGTCCTCTGGAGGCAGCCGAGTTCACATTTAGCTCAGGTTTTCTCTAAGCTTTCTTACACCTCTGTGTAGATACACTTGAGTGACCTTACCCTCCCAATTCTCCTCTGTTAAAATTTTCCGTGCCTATGACTAGCTGGGATAAGGTATTAAATAAAGATTAGAGTGAGTCACTTCATATTGAGTCAGAACTGGAATGAAGCTGAGCATTAATCCAGCAAGCCAAACTTTAATTGCCATCACCCAGAGATTGCCCTGTGCTGGAGTAATATATATATATATATATATATATTTCAGTTCTCAGTCTTCTGAAACACACACACACACACACACACACACACACACACACACACACACACACACACATATATATAAAAGATGGCCTCCGGTCTCAAGTTCTCTGTCCAGTGCTCTCTATCTGGAGTTACAGTGACCTTGGTGTCCTCTGACATGGACTTTTCTTAGAGACCATCAGCCTTTGTAGGCAGAGGAGGTTCCAGACAAAGGGCTGCCTGGAAAGGCCAGGACACAGAACCTTCTTCAAGTTCCCTGGATGAGTAAAATGCTGCCCAGCTTTGCCTGCTGCTGGGCACACATCTTGCTGTGACCCACATGTCCCCAGGTGCTGGTAGACTCTGTGGAAAAACCCAGGACACCTTCCTGAGGGTGTGGCAGGGTTGGGTGAGCCCACCTTCTACTTGTTTATGCACCTCTAACCATCTGGAATTCTTCAGGGAATCACAGACACCTGGCACTGAAGATGATGTGGGCTTCATTAAAGCCCAGTGACGTTAAAACTCTTTTAGGTCACTTGCATGTCATCCATCTCAGTGCGACTGCTTTCTGGAAATCTTGTTTGTATACAAAAAAAAACCCAAAAACCAAGCAAAACAAAACAAAACAAAAAACAAAACAGAAACAAAACCCAAGATTTTATTTTCCTCCCTCTCTCCCTTCTTTCTTTCCTCCCTTCTCTTTCCACCTTTCTCTCTCCTCTCTCTCCTTCCCTCTCTCCCTCTCTGTCTCTCTCTCTCTCTTTCTGTTTCCCAACTCTTGGTTCATGCTATTCAGTTCTCAGTCTTCTGAAACATTTAGGCCAACTATCAGGATTTAGACTGACATTTTTGCAAGGAGGAAGGGGAGAATGGAAGGTTAAACCACCCATTACCATTCAAGAATCTACGTGAATCTAGGAATTTAAAAATTTTCAACTTGATTTCTTCAATGAGACATTTATTACTCAAAAATACACTTTACAATCTCCATGATTTTACATATTTTCTGTATGTTTCTCTTGCTGTTGATTTCTAGTTTTATTATCTGATCCATTGTTATTAGATGAAAAATACAAAATTGTTTCTATTCCCTTATACTTTTAAAGACTTTTTTGTGTCCTAAGATAAGAGTTTACTTTGAAGCAAATTTTATAAGATACGAAGAACATGCTTTCTGCAACTGCTGGGTATAATATGGTGCTGATGTCTGTTAAGTCCATTTCATTTAAGTGTCATTTAACTCCGATGCTTCTTTGTCAATATTTTAGGGGGTCTGGATGACCTATCTGTTGGTGAGAGTGGAGTATTGAAGTCATTCAATATTATTGTGTTGCCTCAAGTCAACACAAGAGGGAGTGAGGCACAGAGAGAGATAGAGACTCTCTGCATTTTCCTCTTCTTTTAGAATATCCCTGGCTGTTTTGGAAGTCACAATCAGACCACAGGGATCTGACTTCCTCTGCCTCCCAAGTGCTGGGATCAAAGGCGTGTACCACCACACCCAACTACTCCTTTCATTGTTATTGCATGTGTAAATGTGTATGTACATGCATACTGTGTATATGTGTATACATGTATATTTCTAAGTAACCTCAGTTCATATGTTACTTGTATGTATGTCTTCAGGGATGACGATTTGGCAGTGGTCAACCAATTGGTGTGTTCTTCTCTAGGGAAGACCAACTCTCTTGTTTCCAGGTTGCTTCAGTTACCCAGAGTTCCCATAGTTGTGTAGGGGAGAGGCCTCATGGGCTTTACCTTGTATTGTTCCGTTTGTCAGGATGAAATGATCTCCTTTCTCTGCTCTGACTCATTCAGGTTTGCAGTGTGCTTTATCAGATAATATAATTGTACAGGCTTGTTTGCTGGGTTAAAATATTTCCCCTAAAAGTAAGGAACAAGATTTTCCACTTTTATTTACAATAAGGTTTGAAGCCTTAATTATTGCAATAGGAATTGGAAAGAAATGACTGAGAAACATAGTAAAGTAAGAAATCAAAGTAGCCATACCTGAAGATGATATGATTTTATAATTAAGAGACTTTAATGACTTCACAGCAAGCTCTTAATATTGATGTACACTTTCAGCATAGTAATATGTTCAAGATTTATAAAAACAAAAATCAGTATCTTTCCTATATGCCCATAGCTCATCTAGAAAGAAATTAGGAAAATCAATTCATAGAAGCTTCAGGAAAAGCACCTAGGAATAAACATAATCAACAATAAGAAAGATTTCTGCAATAAAAAACTTGAAAATGGTGAAATAAGAAATGTAAGAAACCCCTAGAAGATGGAAAGACCACTGTCTGTCACTCAGGGATTAGCAGAATTAATATTGTGAATATGGCATAATGCCAAATGGTATCTGCAAATTCGTTGCTGTCCAAGCAAAATTCTTCTTCACAGAAGAAGAAAAAATTTCTAAAGTTCATATGAAAGAATGAAAAACTGATTAAAGCAATTCTGAATAAAAAGAACAATGTTGGACATGTTAATTAAATCAATCTAGTCTCAGAAAGACACATAGTTAATGTCTTCTTTAATCTGTGGCCCCTAGATTTAATATAGACACAAAAAATCATGTATGTGCATATGTTGTGAAAGTAGAAGTGAGAATGTTTAATGTGACAAAGAGACTAATGGGACCTGGGAACATGCAACATATATTTGTACAGAAACTTAAAAGACAAATTTTTTTTAAAAGAACAATGCTAGAAGTATCAGAATGCTATAACCATAGTAGCACCTTAATACTGGCACAAAGACCAAGTGGAATAGAAAAAAGACCCCAGTAGTGAACCCATAAAACTACAGACAAAGGACTTTGGATGAAGATGTGAAAAATGGTCACCAGAGAAAAGCATCATCTACAAGTTGTGTTGGAGAGAATCAGATAACCACATGCAGAGGAATGAAATATATCTGTATCTTTCATTCTGTACAAAAATCAATTCAAAATTGTTATTCCAAGGCCTAAAACTGTTAAGGGAAACATAAGGGAAGCGCTTAAAATATCAGCATGGATACAGGCTTTTTCTGCACAGGACTCCGATGACTCAAGTAATCCCAACAACTGACAAAAGGGGGGCACAATATTTTTAGAAAGAACTTAACAAAAAAGAAAACAATCGAATGAAGACACATTCTTCTAATGATGGAAAAATTTTGGCTAATTACACATTTCTCAAGTGTTACTATTTAGAATATGTTAAAAACTCAAGAAACTAAATCTCCCAACCCCAACTAACCCAGTGAATAACTGTGCAAAAAAATTCATCAAAAGATGAATTACAAATATTTAATAAGCATGAAAAACATTTCCTCAGGGGAGTGTAAATTAAAAACTACAGCGAGATTTTATTTCACTCCACCAGGGAGGCAAATGCAGTGAGCATTTCCCTTCCCCCACATCTCTGTCAGCATTTGTTCAGCTGTTTTTTGAACTTAGTCATTCTGACTCTGGGAAGATGGAACCTGAAATCTGTTTTAATTTGAATGTCATTCATTATTAAGGATCTCTTAGAGCTATTCATTAATCATTTCATTTCTTCCTTTGAGAACTTGTTTTGACCCGTAGCCCATTTTTTTTAAGTTGCATAATCTGTTTTATTGACTTGTTTTTTGAGTTCCTAGAATATTCTGATTACTAATCCTTTATCAGAGGTAGAGCTGGAAAAGATTTTTTCCCTCTCTGTGGGCTTCCTCTTTGCTCAAATGCTCATTTTATTTATTGTACAGAAGCAAAATTGTTGTAGCCTCTATGGAAATCATGTGGGATAATTCTCAAAGATTTAAATTTTACAGTATGACCCAGCTATAGTATTCTTTGGCAAATGAGTACTATAGCTGTCAAGTCCAAAGACTTGACATAATATTTTATAGATTTTTACCAGCCATGTTTAAAGCTACTCTATTCATTGTGGTTAGAAAATGGAAATAACCTAAACATCTCTCAAATGTAAATGGATAATAGAAATTTTATGCATTTATTCATTTGTAAAGAAAAATGAAATTTGAAGTGAAGTGGCTGGAATCAAGAAATACGCTAGTGAGGTAACCGAGACCCAGAGAGACAAATGCTAAATGCTCTTTTTTATTTGTGGATCTTAGTTCTGAATCTTTATATGGGAGTGTAATCACCTAGAGTAACCTTGTTATAAAGGGAACATAGTGTGTGTGTGTGAGCTCTGAAGAGGGAGAGACTAATTCACAGGTGCTTTTAAGGGGGAAATAAAAAATTTGGCTATGAGACTTCACTTGGGAAGGGAGGATGACTGAAAAAAAAACAAGGAAACATAGTTTGATGTTTACTTACAAATATATATTTTAATATAATTATATTATATACACATGTAATAGTTTAAAATTCACTTGGAGTGTCAATGTTTTCTGCAAGTGTCATAAGCTATCTTTACAATTCCCTAGTACCAGGCACTGGAAACCTCCCTTTGAGTTATTGGCACCCTAAGAGACTAACAAAACAATATAGGTTATTGCCATTACATTTGAGCTGCCAGGACTTGAAAGTAATATATTATTGCTTGATACACCATGATAGACATAGGCCTTAGAGGAATCTAACCAGAACTAACCTTGACTAGCTTCCCAAGTACTAACTTTCATTATAACAAAAGCAGCTATGCAAGCTGTCAAGGAAGAAAAGCAACTAATGGTCCTACCAAGCTGGAAAGCCTGGAACAACAACAATGACCCAAAGATGCAACTTAGATCTGAAGAAGGATGCTGAAAAGAAATTCCATACTAGCTCAGAATTGAGGATAATACAGGGTTATTTATTTAGGGGTAGACTAACAAGTCACAATCCTCTGCTGGAATGGAGAACAGCAACCAAATTCCACAGCCAGAAAAGAGACAAATGTGTGCTTTACATTGGCAAAAATAGTATAAGAAGCCATGCCCAAGCGGGTGGATAACTTAAAGGCTAATGAAGGTAGGACTTCCTACAGCACATCACCCTTTTGTTCAAATAAGAGCCTAATACAAATTACATACAATAAGAACAAATATGTCAAGCAAGAAATATGATAAATGTTTCAATAATTATTCTATCCTAATGAGTTTAAGTCTTGTATAATAAATAACTTGGCCAAGTCATGAGAGGAAAGTAACTACAACTATCTAGTCTTCAACCCCATAAAAGATCTGAGAAGGGAAATATTACTTGAGTAAGCAAGAAATGTAATCAAGCAACTTCTAAAATGTGTAACTGGTGTAGGAGGTACTTCTTCATTTTGTGTTGCTTTTATTGGTTGAATAAAGAAAACTGCTTTGGCTTTTTGATAGGGCAGAAATCAGATATGCAGAGTAGACAGGATGGAATGCTGGGAGGAAGGGAAGAGTGGCAGATGCCATGCTGCTCCTGCCCCAGATGGACACTGATTAGACTCAGGCCCATAAGCCATGACCCCATGGTGACATACAGACTATTAGAAATGGGTTAGTTTAAGATGTAAGAGTTAGCCAATAAGAGGCTATAACTAATGGGCCAGGCAGAGTTTAAATGAATACAGTTTGTGTATAATTATTTTGAGTTAAGATAGCTAGGCACTGAGAACAAGGCCCAAGCCGGGAACACAGCCTGCCCGCTCCAGGAGTTGGGCTGTGGGACACAGCCTGCTCCCATGCCACATACAACATGAAACAAATGACAGAGACAACTGGCTACCTGGGCAATCACCCAAAGTCTCATTGCAACGTTGAAGCAGCCAATTTTGGCTAAGGCCTAGCATAACTGACAGACCATTTTCAGAGGCAGGAAATTTTTCAAAACTGTCTTACACTGTCTTGGCAAGATTTGACAGTCTTTTTCCTTGTGTCTTGCTTATCCATTTCCAGATGTATCTTGTCTGAGGTTGAGGCATGGGTAGTTCCTTGCCCAAAGGCCAATTGTACCAAGAAGAAAACAAACTCCAGGTGGAGTGTCTTTCATGCTCAACATTCTCTCAGATAGATCGGTGCTGCCAGGAGCAATCGTGTCTAACATAAATGGAACCCTAAGTTATTTAAATGCCATATTCTACAGCTTTTTGAAGTGGTTGAAGATTAACTATCTATTCAGAGTGCAATCTCTATTTATCTAAAAAACCTGATTAGTCTAACTATAAGTATGACAAACATGGATGACTATTGACCTATAATCCTTAATACCTATAAAGCTTAAAGACTAAGACTTCATATTAGAATATTATACAATAAACAACTGTGCAACAAATGAGGAGAATGACTGCAAAATGTAAACAATATATAAATATCTTGATCAGAGGTAGAAATGTACATTGCAATATGATGAATATATTCTAAAATTGTATCAATATACAAAAATTTTTGAAGCAGAGGTAGAAGATGCATGCAAACAATATGACAAAATAACTTTGCCTAGATATACAAATATTGTAGACAAAAATAGGAATATATTCAATATAATTTAAGTTTGTATCAATATACAAAAATTTACACTAATGTAAATTGCCTATAAATAG
>JAQHUG010000604.1:137073-193823 GCA_028555095.1 Dicrostonyx torquatus
CATGGCTGGTACCTTTTCTCAGCTGGGACAGGGACACATGCTGCTTCCTTGGAGATCTGCACAGGAATGCCAGGGAAGCTTTCTGCTTCCTAATTTCTCCTGTTCTCCTTGCTCCACCTCTACTTTCTGTCTGATTTCCCCGCCTATACCTCCTGCCTGGCCAATCAGCGTTTATTTAAAACATGATTGACAGAATTGTCCCGCACCAAATATCTATTTATTTTCACTTTATCTGTATGAGTCTTTTGCTTGCACGTGTATCAGTGTATCAAATGGATACAATGCCCACAAAGGCAGAAGAGTGTGTTTAATGCCATGGTAATGGAGAAATGGAGATACAGACAATAGTGAGAGCCACATGGGTGCTGGCGCCTGGATACAGGTCTTCTGTAAGAGCATCCATTTCTCTTATGTGCTGATTCATCTCTCCTGCCCTTCACATAAATCTTTTTTAAAAGAACTAAATGGAGACAGACAATTAAAACAGTAGAGATAAGAAGTTAACATTATGTATGGGCCTGAAGCATTTACCAACCAGAGAAATAGCCTAAGAGAATTCCTGATCTTGGAAGGAGATAGAAGCTGGGTACATGCGTTGTGGACACACACTGTTTGCTTAGACAGCCTCTGATTTCACACTTGGTTAGTTGGAAAAAAATGACCTCTTGAACTTATGTGAGAACTTTGATATTCTGGTTTTAATTTCCTTAGACCCATCAGGCCCTGGACTGTGCTCAGTTAGAATTTATTTATTTCCATACTTTTTCCAGTACTGTGCAGTTTTTTTTCCCTTGAGTTCTCTTACCAAGGATGGCACATTTAACTCACATATTCTCTGTAGTACAAACTATGTTCCATAGTTTCTTTATGGTCTTCTTGTCTTCTACAGGTGTGTATATGCTTGTGTGTGTGTGTGTGTGTGTGTGTGTGCGTGCACCCAAGCACACGAGTGAGCACACATGCTCACATGCTCTCGATGAGGAAGCCTCTACCTCTCACTCCTTACCCCAACAGGACCCTTGAAAAAATGTTTGGTATTTTAGCACTGCACATGCCCATGCCCCTTCTCCTCAATACACAAGGAGTTTGGGTTGGGAGAAGAATACAAATCCTCAGGTCTGTAATGTTTTCAACAATAGAATCATCAGAGACATTTGGTGCCAGAGGAATTCTCTTTTAATTGTTTGGGGAGGGTGACGGGAAAGGGCGTCTGGGCGTGCCGCCTGGGTTTCCAGCAGGGTGATGCAGACACATGGTAGTGAAGATGATTATGCAGTTTAGAAGCAGATCTTTCTCAGAGATGCAAACTGCAACTGCTAATTAAGAAAGGGGCTGAGATCGAGGAAGCTCCAGCCTAGTAGCTTCATTTCCAAGTGTGAACTATGGCCGCATCCAGAAGCAGGGGTGAGCCCACACATGGCTGATGTGGGAAGGAATACCAGATGCTGAGCAAGAAGGACAGAGGTCATGTTCTGTCTTCATGACGATTCTCCTCTGGCCACAAGCTGAGAGCTCACTTCTGCTTTGACTTCTGGCACTGCTGAGGTGGAGGACACTTCTGTTGGCACTTGGGAGGAGGCTGGCAAGGCTGCTTGGTCTGCTGGGGTTGGGGACAGCACTGCTGTGGGGGAGCACACTGTTGGGGTGGGGGACAGCACTGCTGTGGGGGAGCACACTGTTGGGGTGGGGGACAGCACTGCTGTGGGGGGGCGCACTGCTGGGGTGGGGCGCACTGCTTCTGCTTCTGCTGAGACATTCTGGATTTCCAACTAGAAACAAACACAAGGAATGAGACAAATTGAGTCAAAGATCCTGGGGTCAGGTGATTCTCCTTGCTAGTCACATGCCACACGCTGCTGTTCTGGCATGATTGTTTTATGTATTTATGTATTTAAGGTGTGTATGTGTGTGTGTGTGTGTATGTTTGCTTACATGTTAAGTTTAACTAAATGCTTGTATGCTGTTTCAGCTCTTTATGAAAAACAAAAAAACAAAAAACAAGGAATGAATGAGGGAGGATAGAAGGGATGGGGTAAAGGAAAAGAAAATGAGAATGGGAAGAAGAAAAATGTTAAAAAATATTCAAAAGAGGGAAGAAGGAAAAAAGATACCAAGAAAGGGAAAGAAAGACGTAGACATAAACAGCTATGTATGTTATAAATGGAACTGTGGATCCGAAGACAGAATTTTCTGGGACCTGGATCCCGCCTAAAGTACTACACCTTTTGGTTTCCACCAATGTGCTTTTCTCTACCATCCTCTTCTGGGGTCGATGTCTAAATCAGTGTGTAAAATTACATCCAAGCTTGTTAACATGTGTGGATGTGTGTATTAGAAACCATCCATCCACAGAGGCTCCAGAACTAACTTAACACAGTGTCAACTTAGCAAATAAATGCATAAGAATTTAAAATGAGCATCTTAACCTGTCTCTAAGGAAATTTTCCAAACTGAGGGGCCCAGAGATAGATGCAGGGAACCATCTAGATTCAGTCTTTTGGCTGCTTTTAAAGAAAGCAACTCAGAAAGACAAGGAGGCACAGTTCCATAACCACTCAGCACAGGCCGGTGGAGGAGGGGTCTCATGGTTCCCAGAACAGGAGTCTTCTTAAGGCTTCATTGTTCTGTCCCTGCTGGTCTGTATTTCCAGGCTCCCCCTACTCTTTCCTAAGCCAAGCCAGTGTGCTTCACTTCTTCCCTGGACCCTGATTTCCTCCCTGAAGGGCAACTTTGCTGCTGAGCCCAGAGCACGTTCTTCTCTCCTTCTGGTTCCTTCTTAACACCTGGCAAAACACAATGCCTGCACCTTACAGTCCTTGTAGAGCCCTCTTCTGCTTCAGGTCAGTCTCCCCAGATCTTCAGCCAGAAAACTTCAGGGCCCAAGGTAGATTGGCTTAAAATGGTAGGGAAGAGGCAGGTGCCCAGAGAAAGCCTCCCTTTCTGACCACCCAGAGACCCACTCTCAGTTGTTGGAATACACACAGAGCCAGGCAGCTCTGAGCGTCCTACCTCAATGGACTTACCAGAGTTCACCAGAGACTGGAGTGTAGAGATGCCGAGTTGTGTGGGGCGCTCTCAGCTGGCCCACCTTTTATACATGTCACCTCTCTGCCTGGGGCCATGAGGTGGCTAGGATTGGGGTGTACTAATTAGTCTCTAGTCACAATAGGACCCATCTGCCCTTCCTCAAATTTCAGGTTTTACTCACCCCCTAGGGCTGACAGCCTTCCTCTTGGCATGGCGGGACTTGGGGATGACAATGACCTCACCATCGCCCTTGCCCCGCCTCCCCATCGCTTTACAAGGGTTGGCCTTGGATTTCCAAATCCACTTGTGACTTTTGACTTAGAACCTTGGCATCTGGGATAGTCCCAAGCAGGCATTCAGAACAGTGCTGGGTGTGGGGGCTCTGAGGGCTGTGAGGGGAGTGTTCTGGGATGTTCTGGCTGGCAGAGGGGTTGTAGCCTTAGATTCTATTCAGATTGCTTTGTTATCAGAGAAATGGCAGAGGAGGTGACTGGTTCTCTTAGGACTTGATTAAATTAAGGAAAATTAAGTCTTTGATTTGTTCCATGCTTAGAGGCTACCAGACTGCACTGGTGGGAAGACGTGATTTTATTCTTCATCTTGTCATCTAAGCAATAACTTCGGGGCTGCAGCCCTCTGACCTGCTTGCTATTGGGAAAACCATTAGTTCCTATCAAGATAAACTGGGTGGTTACAGTAGACGATGCTTATCTCTGCTCCTCTACATATGTATAAGTTACTCAGACTGAAGGGTTCCCAGGAAGTAATTATCATGAACACTGGTGGAGGGGTGGGGGAAGTAGGGAGCATTGAGTTAGCATGAGCTCATGGAAGACTCCAGGTGTCTGGCTGGTGGAGTCTGGGCTCATCCCTGGTTCCTCCACACTCCTGTTGGGGATCCTGGACACAGACTTCAATACTGTCCTATCTGAGGAAGGATGGAGTGGTGCTCCAACTGGGGAACTGCCTTTTGCCACTTGAGTAACTGAGCACTTAATGTTTTAAGCTTCCATTTCCTTTTCCTCATTTGCTAATGAGGATAATGACACCTCCCTGCATGTCAGGGATAAGGATTAAAAATGTCCTAGACAAAATGCTAGGGCAGATGTGTGTTTAGTTGTTAACTGCTTCATGGAATTGAGCTTTAAATACTAGAGTAAGACGGACTCTTAAAATACCAAGTATGTAGCTGAAGGAAATTGAAGGCAGCCAGTGGCACTTGACACTCAGTGTCACCAGATACTGAATTAAAGATGTAGGAGGAATAACAAGATTACTGTATTCATGGTGGCAACACTAGACAGCAATGGCCAGCAAACTAACATAACTAGATTTTTAAGTATTCTGGTTACAAGGGGGAAAAGTCTGTGTGGGTCTTGTGTGGGTAGCTGATCTGTGTTCATGTGTGTCTAAGAGCACAATACAGAACAGGGGCAGCAAAAAGGTAAGAGCTACAGGGTGAGGACAAAAGCTATGAACATGGTGTGGCTGTTACACACAGGAAATCCCGAGTTCTTGAATGAGCATTCCCTATAACAATGAAACACACACACACACACATTAAAATAAAAAGAGAAAAAGGTCTGTGTCAGAGGAGAAAATTCTAACAAATTAAAAAATTTTAGCAGCATTTATTTGCAGTGTTAGAATTGAACACATCACTCTCATTTTATAACATACAGTGACTACAATGTACCACAGACACTCACAGACAGAGAAGTACCGAGGAAAGCAGAAACAGAACAGAGTGGTTGTTTCAAAAGCCCCGTTCTTATAGGAGCTGAAACTTACCAGCCTTGGGAACTCTTCTCTCTTCTCCTTTCCTCTGCCTTCCTCCTATTTCCCTCTCCTTCCTCCCCTTCTCCTCCTTCCTCTCTCCTCTTCTTTTTTTCTCTCAATTCTTTTTGTCATTTTTTCTCTTTTTCTCTTTCTTTGCCTATAGCTCCTCTTTCTCCATGTCCCATATCTCTTTTCTGTTTTCTAGAAGGAAATACAAATAATTCAACAATGTGTCTCGTTGTTACAAGAGGAAACTTTAGCATGAGGGACTAAATTCCAGTCTGGCATGCTGGACTTAGTGCAGAAGCTAAGTCCAAACTCATCAACTGTAAGTACATAGTAAATTACTCAAATAAGATGTTGCGTAGTACAGATATCAAAACGTCACATTATACTTCATAAATATAAGGTTATTGTTTGTCAATTAAAAGTACATTGTGAATAAAAAATATGAATGGAAAGAAAGAAATGGAAGTAGGGAAGCCCCCCCCCCCATTCTGAGGATGGTACATTATTGTTGTCAACATTGGGCAAAGTTATGGCTTTCCTGAAACCTTTGGACTTTTTAAAGATCTTTGGATATAGTACAAACAATTGAAATCATCAATGTGTCTCTCTTAAACTAGTCCTGATCAACTTGGGCCATAGGCTGCATGTGGACAAGGAGCTAAGAAAGACCCCCAAGGAATCTAGGTCTTCTTAAGATTAAATTCCTTCAGCCTGGTATCATTCACCTAGAAGTAACTGTGCCTAAATGGGCATAAGGAAGGAGTTTTTGCTCAGAACCACAAAAGCAGCATGGAAAGGCCATATGGCTAGGCTTTCTGGCATAGACAGTCACTTCATCAAGATGAGTTTCCCATGTACTGTCCCTAGGCCTAGGACACAGGGGAAGAAAGTGGTCAGGCCCTTGCTTTTTCTAAGATAACAAAGCATGAAAGAGCTTTGCTAGTTAGTTTTACATCTGGGAACTGGAGCTGTGCCAGTGGGTTGGGGTAGTGAGTACTTCTCCTTTACATATTTATTTCTATTGTTCATCGTAGATTAGCTGAGTAAATGAAACTTAATGGTCTTTAGTATCATGTCTACATTGTTGAGTAAATTGTGAGCAGCCACTAACTGGTGTATTTGGCGTGCTAAATCTGGTAAAGCTTTTCTTGCATGCGCCTAAGCACCCAGAACAAATGTTTTGTGGTGAGGTCGGCAACCTCAAAAATGTATGATGTAATATTGCTTCTGCTGCCAGAGGACCAAAGGAGAATGTAATGTAGAAGGCACTAATAAAGCCATTGGTTATTTTAATCTCTGGATGATGCCTTCCACTGACCTTCATCAGTTTCATTTTCTGTCACATTTTTCAATCTCCCATCTCCCTTACACACATACGCATACTGTGGCCCACATGCTCATGGGAACAGACCAGCACTCTAAAAGTTGATAGGGTTGAAGGTAGTGTCTTCTACCAATTTCCAAAGCACATGCATATATATCCTGTTTGCCCTAGCTCCTTGTCTGCTACCTAGTCATGGATCCCAGCTCTGTACCCTTCCCATACTCCTAGGACTCTATGTGGCAGCTGATGGTGCTATTCCCTGCACAGGTTTCCCTCGGAGTTCTTATCATCATGATTTCAGTTTCATGAATGTAAGCAAAGTGGTATGAGGTGATATGAGAGCCGTGTGAGCTGGGGGAGAATGTGGAAAGAAGCCCCTATGGCCAAGGGTACCTGTGACTGGCAAATAGATATCCATGTGCTTGTTTCTAGTCTGAAGCACCAATAGCACATCCGGCTCCACAAAGAACTTTAACCTAGTTGGGCCAGGAGGGGCCAGGACTGAGCTTAACAAGGTCCATTCAGCCAGCAAGTGTAGAGGGTCAGACTATGCAAAAACTGTTGGGCTGGGAACTGGGTTTCTGGTCTTAGGAACATGTGTCTGGCTCAATGTAATGGAGGATCTGGCGCCAGAGACTGACACTGTGAATCAGGACCTGAACAATGACATGGAAGAACCAGTGTGTCATAGAGCCCAGAGAAAAGGCCTTGGGACATGGCTGGCGCCAACAGCAAAGCACCCAAGAAGATGGGGAAACCCCTAGACTGAAAATTTCCTTACTTACTGTTAGTATCCTAGTGCCTGAAAAAGACTGTCATTCAGAACTGGAAGTAAATCAGTTTCTGGGAGATGAGTTAAGGCGTTACAGCAAAAAGAAAGCAACCACACATGAGAAGGTGTTTTGTGTCTCTGGAACAAAAGAAACTGGCGTAGAGTGGTGGGAGTCAGTGGTGATGACCAGTGGCAAAACTTGTGGACCAGACTGCATGAGAAGTCTGAAACCCCAGACTAGCCAGGATACTTGTTTTTGTACAGGAGCCTGGGCCTTGGCTCTGAACAGTGCAGTGGTGACTAGGAAATACCACAATTTTAAAGAAGGTTTGTTTGGCATAAGGAGGGATAAAGGCAAGGTGTGTATTAGGAAGATCCAAGTATGCTCTCAGATTGCCCAATAATTACTGCATGCTACTGTTGGATAATTGGCCTCTTTCCAAACTCAGGATTGTGTCTGCTGTAGAGGATGATTAACCTGAGGATTGTCACTGTGTGGGTATGGAGTGCTTTTTTCCCATAGGAAATAGGAAGCCAAATAAGGGATAAGATGGAAGCACTCTAGGCATTAGTGAGGAACACACACTATGAACCAGGACAGGAGAGGCTGAGAAAGGGAGACACACAGAGTGTTTGGGAAGGAGAGGTGGTAAGAACCTTCCCCTGGGCAACAGCAACAAAAGAGGGAAGGAATGCAAGTCTAAGAACGATCCAACTAAGAACACATTTGGGCTGAGGCTGGACTAACAGGCTAGAAGGAAAGGCAAGGAATTAAGGGAACTCATTATTCCAAGTGACAAAATTGGAGGATATGGAGGTTAGACCTGGGAGGAGGGAACATGGCGATCAAACTTCTGTCCATACACATGTGTGGTGGTGGGTCAGGGCACCTAAGAAGCAGAACAATGACAGAGGAGGAAAGTGGGGAATGGAAGGAGGAAGATTTTCCCTTTGAGTACTTGCTATGTGCTGAGCTCTAGGAAAGGGGAGAAGAAAAGGCAGCCATGACCAAGGGAGCTCAAGGCCAGGCACGGCATCCCCAGAGAGCTGCCTAGGTAAGCACCAGAGTGTCCGAGACAAGTGTTGCCGGAGCTGGAAGAAGTCTGATAGTCAAATAGAGTATCCCAGCTCCCTACCAACAATGGAGGCCATTCTTTTTTTTTTGGTTTTTCGAGACAGGGTTTCTCTGTAGCTTTGGAGCCTATCCCGGAACTAGCTCTTGTAGCCCAGGCTGGTATTGAACTCATAGAGATCCGCCTGCCTCTGCCTCCCGAGTGCTGGGATTAAAGGGGTGCGCCACCACCGCCCGGCTAATGGAGGCCATTCTTAACACTGCACGGAAGAGTCATGTTTGTATCTTTAAGAGCAGTGGTTCTCAGCCTTCTAGTGCTGTGATCCTTTAATACAGATCCTTTAATATGGTTACTGCCAACCATAAAATTATTTACATCAATATTTCATAACTGAACTTTTGTTACTGTTATGAATTGTAATGTAAATATTTTTGGGGACAGAAATTTGCTGAAGGGGTCACGACCAACGTTGAGAATGTTTTGGAGAAATTGATTCAATGATAATAATTTTTATGTCTTTGGAAGGTCTTTAGTTTGTTGGTTGTTTATATTTTGATGCTATTCTTTTTACTGTTTTAAAAAAACTACCTTTACTTTGTGAATTATGATAATTGTAAAAGACTTTTGTTTTTAATTGAAAACACAAAACGTCATTATTCATTACACTGAAAATTATATTCAGGGGAACTCAAAAACATATATGCTATGTGGGACATGTCTTGCTAGGACTAGATATGGAAAAAATGAGTAAGACAAAGGAAGTGACTTGTTTGTAGTCATATTTTATTAAAATATCAGAGAGGCCTTGCATTCTAGATACCGAACAATTCCAAAGCAAACTAAAATAAACAAACAAACAAATTAGGACTTGGGTTGATGTCACAATCTCAGTTGGAAAGTCTCCTCCTCCTGCCCTCCCTACCTGGATGCCAGGCCTTTTCCAGGTGGCAGGAGCAGGCCTGTTATGACACCCACTCCTGCCTCTTACCTGTCCTTGACTCTAGCATACAAAGCAGAACTATGGCCTGACCTTCTTTCCCGGGAGACATGCTGTGGCCTGCACCATGACCTCACTGCAATGGAACTAGGTTCCCAGTCTTATCCACTCCTCAGATCAGAGGGGATTAACTCCTCTGCACATCTGTCCTCTTCCTGACACTTAGAAGTCTCTCCTCAAGGGAAATGAACATTTTGCCTATAAAGATCCATGTGCAGACTCTGTGGATTTATCTTTATAATAGAGGAATCCTGGGATATTGAGATGGGCAGAATTATTGATAGCTTGATTGATTACACTCTGTGGTTCTGAGGTATGGAATAAGGCCTCTGAAAGACTGAGGCCCTCAGGGTGTGCCTGAGGCCCCTGTTCTCACTCCCGTTTTTACACTCTGTGGTTCTGAGGTATGGAATAAGGCCTCTGAAAGACTGAGACCCTCAGGGTGTGCCTGAGGCCCCTGTTCTCACTCCCGTGATTACACTCTGTGGTTCTGAGGTATGGAATAAGGCCTCTGAAAGACTGAGGCCCTCAGGGTGTGCCTGAGGCCCCTGTTCTCACTGAAGAACTTCATCCACTCCCGATTCGTACCGCCTTTGTGCTGACCTAGACTTTTACTTGTATTTTGGATCTATGACGTCCAGACATCATGATACATCTTAAGTGCAATGTTATGTTTTTATTCTGTGTATGCATACCTTGAACCCCATAATTTATTATTTGTTTATTAAAATTTAATATGTTGTTTAAAAAATTTCCTCATCTGGGTATCTATAACCACCTTGATTTCAATACATTCAAAACTTAAATTTCTGCTCCTTCCCTTTTCTTTCATGCTCTGTTTGCAGGAATAAAATCTCTACCTACTACCTACCCAGCAGTCATAGCCAGACCCTAGACATCACCTCTGACTACTTCTACTTATCAAGATCCATTGCTCTGTCACTTAGAGAGATAAGGTGTGCCTGCTATGAGCTCTGGCCTTTGTCTATGAAGAGATGCTGTTTCCAATCTCTTTTACTCTATACTCCCTCTCTGTCTTTCATCTCCTCTCTCTCTTTCTCTCTCTCTGCAAAGATGTATCATATATTTATGGCTTGGCTTATGATTTTTTACATCACAACAGTACAAAAGTGATACATATTCAGTAGAACATACATGTTGAGTCTACATATAGGCATTCTGCTTTTCACTTTCTATAAAGTATTCAATAAATTATGAGAAATATTCAGCAACAAATTACAATATAAATTTTGTGCTAGATGGTTCTTCCCAACTGTAAGCAATTCTGAGTACATTTAATATAGACTAGGTAAGCTTAAATTAGTGTATGGATTAAAATCACTTTTATTTATGTTTTCAGCTTATGATAGATTTATCTACATAAAACTACACTGTAATCAGAGAGCATTTGGTAGAAAGAGAGAGTGAACACATTTAAGAAGAGTTTAACTGGGTATGTCTAGTAATATTTATATATATCTAAGAATACTTGTACTATTAAAACTGCCTGTAAACCTGAAATTAGATCAAAATAAACATTTTTAAATAAAAATGGACCCACGTTACTCTCCTCCACGGAATCTTTGAAAGGACCACCATTCCCATCACCTACAGGACAAAGTTGGAATTCCAACATGAAGGAGACCTACCTGCTTCTCCAGCCATCCCACGTGCTCTTGTTCCTGTGTTAGGTCCCATCTAAATGAGCTGATATAGTTCCTGGTTGACAGCTTGATGCTTTCTTTCCTTTCCTTTCTCTGTTGAGCTGTTTTGCCTCCTAGTCTTTGCATGGGGAATGTATAAGAATCCAGTTCCCCTAACTGGTCCCCAGGTTTAGACAGAGTGGTGGATGGAGCTACTATAGGGTACTATATAACTGTTTACCGACTGGCTGCTGTGGTTGGTCCCCATCTTGTTTGGTTGGTTTCTCTCTCCTTATAATGCAGACACAGAATTTCTAAGGGATACTTTGTTTTTCTAAATGGATACAGACAGGGGCAGAAAACCCAAAGAATTCATTTGATGAACTCAAAGTTTCCAAGAGTGATCATTGCCTGTCAGCTCTTGTCACTGAAGGCACAGACCAAGTGTCATCAAGTCAAAACGAGTGTCATCTTGTGTTGCTTCACTCTCGTGTCTCTTTGAAGGGCTAACTCTCCTCCATGGAGAGGTAGAATACACTATTACATTAGATGAGCCAAAACTGGAGGGTGAAGGAATCTGTATGGTTAAGCCTAGCGCATGCATAGGGTGGGAAACGTGGGTAACAGGCAGGTGGCATACACAAGTCCTCTTCTAGATCTACCTTTCACCCACCTTTAGATTTGCCAGCCATTCATCTTATGACATGTTTATAAGACACTATTCAAAATTATTTTTAAATATTCCAAAGAGGTATTCTATAGAATTTAAATGGGTTTCATGAAATACATCTGCTGGTCTGGAAAGACCACTAAGATCTATATTGTCTAGGATATTCTAAGGAATAGCTGCTACATATCTCCTGATATGAGAGAGAATTTTGAGCTGGAAGTCTCTATTTCCTAAAGAGCATCCAGGAGAATTATGAATCTCTTTGCTGGATCTAGATATTCTAAAGAGTAAAGAAATCATAACATATGTAACAGTGGGTAGAAATCATCTCCTCACTTGGTTTTCTACACTGTTTGGAATCAGCCAATAGACAATAGAAAACCAAAATAACAACAACAAAAACTACAGTAAACTAAAGAAAATAAACGAGGTGGATCTTATTAAAGATTAGAGCCTTGGAAGAAAGGGAAGGGGGATGAGACTGCTCTGGACATTAAGTATCAGGCTCTCAGCAGAATGTGTACCTGGGTCTAAAATGGATGGGAAGGCTTCTCTTTAAGGGACTAATTTTTGTTTCCTTTCATCTGCGTTTATCTCTAGGTAGAGTTGAATTTGAATAAATCCTCCTGCCTCCATCTCCAAAGCCCTAAACTTCCAATATGAGCCACTACACCTAACAAGAAATACAATTTTTAAGAACCTGTACTATTAGTATTAATGGAAACATCCCTTGTTTTTATAGGTGTTTTTGATATCTATGAGTGCTTGCCTATATGTGTGTCTGTACACGAAATATGTCCCTGGTGCCTATAGAGGCCAGGAGCATGTGTCAGATTCCCTGGAACTAGAATTACAGATTTTGTGAGACACTAAATTGCTGCTAGCGTTGAATGTGGATCCTCTGTAAGAGTAGCAAATGCTCTTGACCACTGAGCCTTCCCTCCAGGCCCTCCCTTGCTATTAGATTTTAAGGAAGAATATCAAAATATAAGAATATGCTTAAAGGATAGCAGATGCTCGGAGGCCATTTTTCTCTATTCCTCAGGCTTTATAGCTAGACAGAAATTTAGAAAAAAGGGAGTTAAAACAAATGAAGCATGGTAAAATAAAAAAGCAAAGAGACTGCTTCCAAAGGGTGACTAAACTGTCCAGGTGAGTATAATCCATGAAAAGTTAATGGCGTTAGGCCGTTGGCCATTGTTTGTACAATAAAGAATGCTTTTTCAAGACCCTAAACAGCCCTTTTATGCCCCACAAGGGACAGCCTTCTTGTCCTCACTTAGTAGGAGACGCTTGCTGGGCTTCAGCTCACACCCCAGTGGGCTACACTGAGAAAATGATGCTTTCATCTACTGCCTTCTAGCAAATATTTTCACAAATACTCTTGAGGCTGGTGTGCAGGCTTCAGCATTATAATGTATATTAACTATAGAGCACTGTAAATTTGTTCTGATGAATTATATGTATTAGATATATAGGTGCTCGTGGCAAGATCCTTTTAATGTGAAAATGTAAGTTCATGTCTTGGTTCTTAAAAAAACTAAAGAGAAATTACCAAAATACACAATTTAAAATATAATTCCTCTTTAGGTGGTAGAAACTCAGTCTTGGTTTTCCATAGGCATGAACCACACAACCCCACAAAGTGAGCTCAGCAATTCAACAAAACAAAACAAAAAGGAGCTAAAGTCCATGTCTTGGAAGCTTTAAATCTCATTGTCCCTGGTTCCTGGTCTCTGATAAATCCCTTTTATTTTCAGTCGTGAGGCTGTGGCTAAATCGAAGGAGGCAGTGGTGACTTCCTTCCTGCTTCCACCTCCCTTTCCAAACACACCCTCAACAGGGACAATACTGGCATGTGGGTGTGTGAAACTCAGAGAAGCAGTATCATGTTTGCTTCCAGGTAGGGAGATCAGACATTGTGTCTGGAATTCTGAGTCATGTCAAGCTTCCGTGAGGGTGGGTCTCTCTATGTCCTGTATCACAGATACACACAGAATGTGTCCCACTCTTATGCAAGGGGCTTCTCTTTGCAGTGTTCTTCTGTGAGTACTAAATGAAAGCATACACTTTATGTAGCTTATGCATTGTTGAATACCTACCATTATCTAAGCACAGGATTGGGTACTATGGAAAATGGTAGCAATGCAAATTTTCTTATTCAAGTTTTTGGTGTCTACATGAAGAATATGAAGGCAAATAAAGAAGCTCAGCATTTTTGTGAACACCAACATTTACGTGAATTTTTTTTAAAGCTTTATTTTATAATTTTGCTTATGTGTGTACATCTGTGTGAGTGAATGCCATGTCTGTGCAAGTGTTCATGGATGTTGAAAGAGGGAGTCATATCTGCTGCAGCTGGAGTTACCAGAGGATGTTGGGAGCAGAACTCAGGCCCTTTGCAATCAGGTTCTTTGAAAGAGCAGCAGATACTCTTAACCACTGAGTCATCTCTTCAGTCTCTGACTCCTACATGAGAATCTGGGGAGAGAAAAACACCTGTCTGTGGGAAATAACTTAAAGAACCTCGTATGACCAAGCAGAATTGTGATAAGATGAGTTGTGTGTCCTGTGGTGGCCAAGAATTCACCTACAGATATTCTACCTTCTGAAACCACCACTGCAGGCAGGCTAAGAAGCAGTGAAATTGGGTATATGGATGACCTGGATTATCATGAGGTCAATAAGCAGTTCCTCCTCCCAATAGAAGACATGGGAGAAGTAGTTTGGCTGGGAAGGAAGTTGAAGAAAGCTTGACTCATGGTGGGCTTTTACCGGAGTCCCTGGGGATGGAACATGGAAGACCTGCAAAGCAGTAATGATGAAGAGAAGATAGAAGTACCATTTGGCCAGGAGGTCAAAGCTAACCTAGGAAACAGACATTTCTGTTTGGAAGTGAAGCTTTGCTCCATAGGGAGAGGACAAAGGTTGAATGAAGTCATCTATCTTTATTATATATGACTAGTTTCCCATATTGTGTTTCTTGTAGACTAGAAAAGAAAAATAATAAACAATTATAATAAAAAACTTTAAATGTAAATTTTATCACAAAACTTTTCTCATCCACAAGAAATGTGTCTAATGATAGACACATTTTTCACTAACATAGTCTTCGCTAGCTCTATTAGAATCTTAGAAAGTTTTTGGTTCTTAAGAAATAGATTATAGGCCAGGCGGTGTTGGCGCACGCCTTTAATCCCAGCACTCGGGAGGCAGAGGCAGGCGGATCTTTGTGAGTTCGAGACCAGCTTGGTCTACAAGAGCTAGTTCCAGGACAGGCTCCAAAGTTACAGAGAAACCCTGTCTCAAAAAAACAAAAAAAAAGGAAATAGATTATAGGATTTATTATTCTAAATATTATTAAGTCCCTGAGGATGTAAACACGCATGTCTTTCCCAAGATAGGCACAGAGCCAGCCCCATTGACTAAGATCCCAGTACTTGTTCCAAGAAATGAAGCCTTTCAGGGTAAGAGAAAACACTAGAGAAGCATTTGCTTTGGGGGAAGAGGAATAGAGTTTTAAATACCAAAGCAAGCCATCAATTGTCTAGTGATGTCTTCCAGTAAGTTCCGATATGGGATATTGTGCAATAAATATTTGCTGAATGAATACTGTAAATAGAAGGCTGTAGGAGGCTGCCTAAGAGATGGTTGTGTGAGCAACAGCTTTTTTACTCCATTCCAAAAGAGGCATGTGGACACCACACACACACACACACACACACACACACACACTTCCTTCATACACACTAAGAAGCACCTTGTGTGAAGATTTTGCTCTGGTCTTATGCACACTAGTGTCTATGTTTGTCTTTGAGGAATGGTATAAACAGGATGGTGTTTTCATGACTCAAGTTTCAGATTTATCTCTCCGGGCTCCTCCTTCTGCTGCATGCACTTGATTTTGCAGCCAATGGGTCTCCGCTGGCTATGGTCTTAGATAGCAACAACACAGTATGGCATGTCCACTGAAGAACCATGGGAAATGCACAGTATGGAAGCAGAACTCACTCAGTTGTGCCCCAAAAGACATCACTCAGCATTAAGCAAGTGCTTCCTGTTTCAGGCATTGAACTTTGCTTTGGAATTCGGAGATAAATAAAACAGAACTTGCCCCTTACAAGTAAGAATCTAGAGCAGGTGAAAGATTCAGTGAATGATTTTAGTAAGGTAACAGTGAGTTCTTTGGCAGAGTCCTATAGAGGCTTCAGTAAAACATAGAACATCCCAGTGTATGTAAACATCCCAGTGCTGTTGCCCATAGCTTCCCAGGAAACGGAAAGCCCACTCAGTAGTTTCCTCCAGACCTTCATCATGAGCTGAAGGCAAACATGTTCTTCCCTGCCTCTCTCTACCTGAATTCTGATTTAGTGATAGCTTTATACTACTTATGCTGGCTTAGAAAATTTTTGCCTTCTCAATATTTGGCCTCCCCCAAAGTTCCTTTGGGACCATTCCATCATTCTATCACCCTTCTGGTAAGGGTTCACACAGGTTTAAAATTTGGTACCTGTAGGGAAGGTCCAGAAATTGGTGCAAGGCACTAGCCAGCTTCTAGGGTGATGAGCTTCATGATGTGTATCAAGCTTTCTTGTTGGACTACCTTTGGACTGCCAGCCCACAAATTATGACCCAGAAGCTTATTATTAACTATGAAAGCTTGGCCTTAGCTTAGGCTTTTCTCCAACTAGCTCTTATAACTTAATTAACCCATTTTTTTTTTAAAAAAAAAAAAAACGAAATCTTTGTTCTGTCACGTAGCTCAGTTACCTCTTCTTAGTATGGCACATCTGACTTGTTCCAAGTGTGCTGGTGAAATCACACATGCACCTGAATTCCTCCTCCAAGTTCCTCTCTCTGTCTCCCTCTCTCCCTCCCTCCCTCCACCTCTCCCCTGCCTGGAAACCCCACCTATACCTCCTATTGATCACCCAGCTTTTTATCACAATCACAATCCATTTTTATATAAATATCTTACAACAGCGGTGGAGGCAGAACTTCCTGTTACAGACTAGGGTCAGCTAGAGAGACAACGGTGAATGCGATGAGAATACACCATTCACAGAGCTCTTGGTTTTCAGAGATTTTGCACATGTGCTGCTGTTGATGACAAACACTGAATGCCTACCCTCCTCCAGATAACTTTTTCTGTATTTCAGTAAGAACCTTGCACACAAGATCTATTGCCTCACCGAAGTTTTAAGTATGTTATTTACTGTTAACTGTGGGCGCAGTATTGTACAGTTCTCAATATCTTACTCATAATTCATATCTGAAACTTTAAAGCTTATTGATCATCAACTTCCTACTTCTCCCAGCTGCTGGCAGCCATAATTTTCTCCATGTTTCCATTCTTTTTATGAGCTTGACTATGTCAGACGCCTCAAGGGAGTGGAATCCTGTGGTGTATATCGTTTCGTAAGCAGCTTAGATCACTAAGCACATGTAGCATGTTGGTCATCCATGTCACGACTGCTGTTTCGCTCTTTCAGAGAAGGCCCTCTATACTATTCCACAGGGTGTACACAGGGCTTCTTCTTTGTGTGTTTATCTGCTAGAAACCTTTTTTCTTTCTTTAGCTTGTTTCAATATCTTTGTTATAGTGAGAGATTCTGCACTAATGGGAGATACCACTTTGAGATCAAAATTTCTCTTTGTTTGTCTATATGGGCAGAACCTGGATTTCTGAATTATTTTTATATTTATAATTTTTAAGTAACTACTGGTTTAGCACTGTGGCTGCACCATTTAAATTCCCATTATAGATTAATGAGAATTCCAATTTATTCATGTTCTTCAAGCATTTTGTGTTTTATAAAAACAGTCCTAAATGGGGTGGATTGAATGAAAATGGCTCCAATAGACCCACAGGGAATGGCATTATTGGAGTAGGTGTGGCCTAGCTGGAGGAAGTGTGTTGGAGGAAGCTGGCCCCAATTAAATTTTTTTCTTTATAAGAGTTGCCATGGTTATGATGCCTCTTCACAGCAATAAAAAACCATGAGATACTAATAGATATAAGGTAAAAATCCACTGTGCATTTAAAAATTTTATTCTTTTGTTTATTTTTCAGTTTGGGGGGTTTTTGAGATAGGGTTTCTCTGTGAATCCCTGGCTATCCTGAAAGTTACTTTGTAGACCAGGTTGACCTGGAATTCAGAAATCAACCTGCCCCTGCCTCCCTAATTAAAGGCATGTGCTACAATGCCCAGCTACGTATATATGTATTAGTTATCTATTTATTTGTCTATGTATGTATTTATTTATGCGGTGGTTGCTTACATTTCACAGCACACATGTGAGATGAGATGGCAAGTTGCAGGAGTCAATTCTCTTCTTCCATTGCGTGTTTCTTGGGAATCAAGCTTAAGTAGGTAGTCAGGCTTGGCAGCAAATGCCTATACTCACTGTGGCATATAGCCAGTTCTCTATTGTGGTTTGATTTGATTTCTCTAATGATCTAATAATGTATAGGTGCACCTTTACATACACCTGCTGGCCATTTGAATGGTTTCTTTGGAGAAATGTCTATTAGCATCCTTTGTTCATTTTTAAATAAAATACGTTGTGGTAGTTTGGATGTAATTGTTCCCATAAGCTCCCAGGGAATGGCACTTGAGAGGTGTGGCTCTGTTGGAGTAGGCATGGCCTTGTTGGAGGAAGTTGTCACTGTGGAGGCGGGATTTGAGCTCAAGCCCATGTCCAGTATCGCAGACCACTTCCTGCTGTCTGCAAGTCAAGATGTAGGATTCAGCTTCTTTGCCAGCACCGTGTCTGCGTGGATGCTACCATGCCACAGCATGATGATAATGGACTAAACCTCTAAATCATCCAATTAAATGTTTTCCTTTATAAGAGTTGCCATGGCCATGGTGTTTCTTCACAGCAATTAAAACCTTAACTAAGACAGAAGCTGGCACCGGGGAATGAGGTATTGCTGTGGTAGGCCTGACTTTCTTTTGTTTGGAGGAATATAAACCTTGGGAGTATGGATGAGAAAAACAGTTGAATTATTTAAGTGCTGTTTAATGGGCCGTCCTACTAGGAACATGGAAGACAGTGGTGCTGAGTTTAATTTAATAAACTGTGAGAGCATACTCAAGAGGTTTAAGAGGAGAGGATTATTAATACATGGCCTAGAAATCACACTTGTCATATTTTGGTAACATATGTGGTACTTTCTACCCTTGTCTCAAGAGTCTGTTTAAAGCTAAAATAAAGACATTTGTATTAATTTCATTGGTAGAGGGAATTGCAAAACAGCCTAGTATAAACTCTGTCATGAGGTTACTATTGTTTATTCTTATAAAATGATTTACAATGAAAATGGGTAAGCTGAGCAAGGAAAATACAAAATGTATAATTTGAGGAGAAAAGGAAATGGAAAAAGAAAAAAACTTAAAAAAGAAATGAAATGGAACTAAGTCCTGTATTCAAGGAGATAAACAGATTAAAATATGGAATAAAAGGAATGGTGACCTCAGGGCAAGATTCCACCCAGCTAAATTTCCAACTTGTGTAAAGGAATTAAAGGAAAGCTTAGAGTCAGGTGTGATGGCACACACCTTTAATCCCAGCACTAGGAAGGCAGAGGCTGGTGGACCTCTGAGTTTGAGGCCAGCCTGGTCTACTGAGCAAGTTTTCAGGACAGCCAATCTTAGGCAGTGAAGGACACTGTGGGAAACAGAAAGCTGTTAAGGATGTAACTGAACAAAGGAGCTGCTGCTGTAGTCCTGAGATTGGGAAGGGACAGCAGCATAAAGAAAATAGTGTCAGACCACCAGGTGAGCTTCACACAAGTGGCTGGCCCCAAACAGCTCGAGTCATATCTATTTGTATCTAAAAAGCAAGCATGTTTTTCCCCACCTTCCAGCATTAACATCCCATAAAAACAAATATTTTTTCCCTGAGTTTCACATCAAAACAACTTTTAAAGCAAAAACAACACTCAGCATTTTGCTGACTTGGCTAAATATTGAGCCAGGCACTTCCTGCCCTTATAAAGCAAAAGGTGATAAACATAGGCATACAGTCTCAACAATGTCATTCAAAACTTAACAAAACATATTTAAAGAAATGGGGTGAATTCTCATAGGCTACTTGCATATTGTTAGCTTATATTTCTCTAACTGTTCTCTTATCCAACAACAAGGCCTGCACACCTAATCCTTTCCATAACGGGTGAGCGTTGATACAGCACTAATGCTTTCCCCAGGATTAGGAGTTGTAGTTAATGTCCCTTTCTTTGTTTTTATTTCTTTTCCTTTCTTTCTTTTTTTTTTGGACAGGGTTTCTCTGTATCATTGGAGCCTATCCTGGAACTAGTTCTTATAGACCAGGCTGGCCTCAGACTCACAGAGATCCGCCTGCCTCTGCCTCCTGAGTGCTGGGATTAAAGGCATGCGCCACCACCGCCCAGCTTGTGTTGTAGTAATGAGGCACGGACTGTGTTCCTGGCTAGCTTAACTCCCAAAATAATTACACAGAAACTGTATTCATTAAAATACTGCCTGACCCATTAGCTTTAGCTTCTTATTGGCTAACTCTCACATATTCATTTAACCCATTTTTAATAGTCTGTGTGTCACCATGAGTCATGGTTTCCCAGGAAGATTCTAACCTACGTCCATCTCAGGCCAGAGACTCATGGTGTTTTCCTGGCGGCAGCTCCCTGTGCCTGCCTTCTCTCTCCCAGCATTCAGTTCTCTTTTCCCCACCTACATAAGTTTCTGCCCTATCAAAAGGCCAAGGCAGTTTATTTGACCAATGAAAGCAACACATAGAAAGAAGAACCTCCTACATTATTTCCCCTTTATCTGTTTAAGCAAAAAGAAAGGCTTTAACTTTAACATAATAAAATTACAAATAACAAGACAGTTATCAAGCAAGAATTACAGTTACAATATTTATATTATATTATATTTATATTTATATTATCTATTTTATCTTTTATCATAACTAAGGAAAACTATAACTATCCATTCTTCAACTCCATCAAAGACTCCAGAAGGATAAAATATTACCTAAGTAAACAAGAAGTAAGCAACTTACAAATCTCTAGAAATGACAGCGACATCTTGCTGCCTGTACATTACCCAAAGTTCTTCTGTACCATTGGGGCATCCATCTTCAGCCTACAGGCCCATAGTATCCAGCAGACATTTCCATGAAGCAGGAAAATTGAAAGACAATTCAGTCACTTTCTTCTGTGTCCTGCAGAATGTCTTGTATACTCTTTCATGAAGCAGGAACCCTGAAGGATCATCTCACTTTTAGGTAAGTTCAGCAGTCCTCTCTCTGTGGGTTCTTTGTGTCCATTTAAGCAGTCCAGGCAAGAGCAGTTTCTTGCTCAAGTGGCTAGCAAACTCTATAAGGAGACTCTTTGATGCCCATCTTCCTCAGGAAGTAGCTTGGTGCTGTCAGGAGCAGACGTGTCTCATTGTCATGAAAAGCCCTAAGTTATTAAAATATTAAATGCCATATTCTGTCATCTTTGAAAGATATGAAGAATGCCTATCTGAAATGTATCTATGCACATCTAGAAAATCTAACTAACATGACTACAAACTTAGCTGTTATAGATGATTATCCATTAACAACCTATATTTCCTAATTATACATTACATTTTTAAATGAACTACACAATCACAATACCTTAATCAAGAGCAGAAATATACATATATATATATAAAACAAAATTGACCTTAAATTTATATCAATAAAGCAAAATTTATATCAATGCAAATAAATTATATCTATATCATCTCCCCCTTTAAATGTAAAAGAACATTTATAAACAATATTTGGGAATATGGATATAGTTATTTCTCTCCAAACTTCTTCCTGCTGTATGGGGGGTGCTGTCAATCAGGTCTTTCATGGTGTATCCTGTGTGCTAGGTTCATCTCAGTCACCAGTTGGGGGAAATAATTCTCTGAAGGTGTTCACAGTGACCTTTCAGGAGGGTGTGGTCTATGACACTATATTATTGGTCTGTAAGCAATCCACAGGTTCTCATCTTCTGTGAAAACAAAAGAAGAGCCCCTTTTCCAAAGCATCATATCTTAGATCCAAATTCTCTCTGGGGTGACAGCTGATATTTCAAGATAAGAAACCTGAGAGTCATCAGTTACCAAAGAATTTTAGGGGAAAATATTGGAAAAAAAATGGGGTTTCTGGGAATGAGCACATCTATCTCACACATGACTGACAAAGTGAAGCTAAAAACTGCTGAGAGAATCATCAATGTTATGAGAGAGAAGGGAGTGTGCAGGCCATCCTCACAGTGTTATGCAGTGTACTGAGGGGCACTTGCTTCACGGAGACCCATTGGCAGGCATTCATATTACCCAAAACTAGGCTCCATAGCTCCCGACAGGAGTCCATGTTCCAGCCATATCAAGCAGCAGAACTTGGTAACTTCAGCAATGCAGTTCTGGCTTTAGAGTCAAGGCTAGAAGAAAGATGTTATTGAACCTTCCTCCATGACTAAGAAAAGCACTGAGGCCAGGCATATGTCAGGGGTGTCCCTGAGTGGAGACCCAGACAGGCCTTTGTGTGAAACTGTGAAGTTGAAGCCTGGATTGCCTTGGAAACCCCAAGATGTTGGAGATGCCAGGGCCATGAGATAACTGCTGAGGAGAGCTGCTAACAGGGAGTGGACCCAGCCCAGGAGAGAGAAGTGCTACAGACAGCAAAGTTGAAAGGGGCTCGAAATCTGAAGAGCATTTTGACATTAGACATGGATTTGCAGAGTTCGGAGTTTGCTCAGCTGGTTTTCAGTCTTGCTTTTGTCCAGTGTTTCCTCACTGTGCTTTCTTCCCTGTTTTGGAAAGGGAGTGTATATCCTGTGTCCTTATATGTTGGAAGTATGTGATCTGTTTTAATTTTGACTTTATAGGAGATTGCAGTTATGAAACTTCATGAATCTCAAAAGATACTTTGAACTTCTGAGACTTTAAAACACTCTTGAGACTGTGATAGACTATGGGGACTTTTGAAATTGGAATAAATGCGGTTTGCGTTATGATATTATAACAAGGACCAGGAAGTGGAATAAGATAATTTAAATGTAATTGGCCCCCGTAAGCTCACAGGGAATGGCACTTTTGAGAGGTGTGGCTTTGTTGGAGTATGCATAGCTTTGTTGTAAGAAATGTGTCACTGTAGAGGTGGGCTTTGAGGTCTCACACATGCTTAAGTCATGCCTAGTATTGCAGACCACTTCCTATTGCCTGCAAGTAAGTTATAGAACTCTGCTCCTTCACCACCACCATGTCTGTCTGCATGCTACATCCCACACGTGATGGTGATGGACTAAATCTCTAAAAATGTAAGCCACCCAATTAAATGCTTTTCCATTATAAGAATTGTCATTGTCATGGTGTCCCTTCACAGCAATTGAAACCGTAACTAAGACATAAGTGTATGGATGTTTTCTCTACATGGATGTCTGTGTACCAGGTGTGCCTGGTGCCTACAGAAGCCAGAAGAGGGCATCTGCTTCCCTGGAACTGGAATTACTGCTGCTTGTGAATCATTAGTTTCACCTTCTCTCCAGCTCCAATTTTAAAATTAGATTATTACTGTCTTTATTGCTACTGATTGTAGGAGTTTGTTATATTACTTTGGATATCAGCTCTTTATCACACTTTTCCAATTTTGTAGTTTTTCTTTTCTCAGCCATTTCCTTTTCTGTACAGATAATTTTGTTGTGTTGAAATAAATAAGATGTAAGTAAACAGAAAAAAATTTATATTTGTGGGCTGTAAGATTCTACACTGTGTAAAATCACCACAATATCCAATGTTATCCACAGATTTAATGTGATCTCCATCAAAACCCCAATTTTATTTTTATAGAAAGATTTTAGAATCCTAAAATTCATATGAAATCACAAAAGATACCAAATAATGAGTACAATCTCAATGCAGAGCAAATGTGGTTACATCATGTTTCAAAATTTATTATGAACTAGAGCAATAAAAATGTGGTATTGATATAAAACATCCATGTAGACCATTGGAGCGTGTGGAATGCCTCTAAACACACACACACACACACACACTCACATGTGTCATCAACTGGTTTTCAACAATGGTCACAAAAAAACATACTGGCAAAAGTATTATTTTGGGAAAACTGGATAGCCACATGCAAAAGAACAAAACTGGATCCTTATGTTCTGCACAAACATCAACTGAAAATGGGTGAGAGATTTAAGAGTAAACCTGAGAGTGCAAAGCCACAAAAAGAAAATGTAGGGGGAAGTTTCGTGACATTGAACTTGGCAACATTTATTTATTTATTTTGGGGTATGACACCAAACCCACAAACATCCAAAGTATAAAATAGCCAAACAGAACCTCAGAGCACTGGCCACTTTCGAGTCATGGAGGACACAGGCAGGGTCTGTCGAGCTTATGATTGGGTGTGGAGAGGTAGATGGCGTGCACAGATGCAATTAGAAAACCAGCAAGTAGTAATTATAGGCAGTTAATGCTGGCTATGGAGAAACCACAGTGTAGCAGTATTTAAGCAGGATAGAGGTATCCCACACTCTGGGGTGTGGGAGCTGGGACGGAGTGAGGGGAAGGTATCATGAATAGGTCTATGAGTGAAAGGCTGATCTTAATGTGTTCCCTTGGCATAGTGGGATTGCAGACTGCTTGGTGACTAGCAGGCTCCATCAGAGAGCCAGGAAGAGACTATCATAACAGGGTGTGGGGGACTGGGAAGTCTGACTCACTTCTGATGTGATCTCGGCTTTGCTTGTGAAAGGTGGTTCTGGCTGCCTTTAGACATTGGGTTGAACAGGTGAGAGCTGGGACTCTAGTCTCCTTCTTCTTGGATATTCTTGTGAATAAGGGAAAACTAGCCAAGAAAAAAAAACACTCAATTTTCAGTACTATAGCAGAGTTTTACTTACTTCTAGAAAAGTGGCTTAAATTTTAGTCTTTAATTTTTTCTGTATGAGCACATTCAGTCCCAATGTGCGATGTGGAAGAAGAGATTACAGTAGACAAATAGACAAATGACCCTTTGCTGCAGGAATTTAATCCTAATATGCATCTTCCCAGAAGATCCCCTGCCTCAGACTTGCCCCACTGAGCTTCTCAAATTCACCTCATCTTCCCCCTCAGGTTCCCCTCAGCATTCCTGCATGTTCTAGGGCTTTTCTGCTATCTAGTAGGAGGTCAGTCAGGGCTGGAGGTGTCTGTCTTTCCATATCAGCTGAAAATGTACTTTTATTTCATTATTGTGTCCTCCATCACTGTAACTGGATCTTATAGGAAACCATGGTGAGTAGTGGGTCCGTAATGGCATTCAGGCTTTTTGTCCTCTTCTCTCTCTCTCTCTCTTTTTGTTTTCCACCCTCACCTATTCTATTTATCCACCTTCTCTCTCCACTGGTTCCTATTCTTCCAAGTCCCACTCTTATGCCATCTTTCTGAGGAAAATTATGTAGGAACCCATAGACCCTCTCTGTGGCTGCAAAGCATTCACGATGGGCATAGTGTCTAGACTCACACACAGCCGAGTTTAAATCATGGTGAGTAACAGTGGCTTTGAGCAATCAGCTTGCCCTGTCTACACCTCAGATGTTGTTGCGTTGGGAAGATGAGATATGAACACACAATCGACACTGACTAACCTGTGGTCAATGCTCAACAACAGTGACAAATATTGTTTGTAGAAGCATTCGTACATTTATCATAGGTTTCTACTCTGAATCCTTAAGAGACACATGTATCACTGTGTGTTTGGAGAGTTGCCACAGAAAGCCTAGTTATTCATGTGTCTCTCCTCTTAGGGGGAAGGTTTAAGCAAAGCTATTCTATATCAGTCTTGCAGTTCTGTATCCTAACACTAGTGAGTAGAGAGAAAATGCAAAGAAAACTGCGGAATATCGACTAACCATCTTCATGCTTTGCTATCGTCACCAGTGTGGTGCTTCACCCATTGGCAGGCTATTGCTTAAAATATTAAAATATACTTCCTTTTTTTTGCTTGTGAATTGTCCAAAGCATATAAGTCAAAAGTTGACCATTGTGGATGTATTTTCAATCCTCCTCACTTTTAAAATTACAAAGTTCGCTCTGAATGATAGTTAAAAGCAGCCAAGTTTCCCACTACATAGGATGTACCTTTTATTTGTGCCTATCCTTAGGATTAAATTAATTGAATAAGGAAAATTCAGTCATCTTGGGCCACAGAGCCACCTAAGAAATAAGGAGAATGCAGCAGTGTGACTCTTAGTCTTATTCAGTGGTGTGTTGATCTCCACAGGATTTTGGCACAGATATGGCAGAGTATTGTGGCATTATGGCGACAAGTATAAACCAGGAACCTGGAGCTGGTGACGCATGGTGAGTATACTCAGGACTGAGTGGAATCCCATGGTTCCTAGCCACAGGTCTATGATGGCATCAGAGGAGAGGTTTGAAGACACAGGTGCATAGACCCCATGAACTAAACATGAGCTGCAATTGGAGAGCACCCTGGACCTGGATTTCTGTCTATAGCTGACACCATTCCAGCTAAACAGCAGCAGAAGCAATGGCATCAGGCACTGAAGTGACAATGGGACTCCAGTCGCAAAGACTGGGCTAACACCACTTCACTGTATGTCATGCTGCATCCCGTCAAGGACCAAGACCCTCATGGAACTGTGGCTTCACATAAACTGTGACTGTCAGTCACCAGAATGGAGCAGATACTAACCGGTGTACACAAACCCTCTGAAAGGGAATATAAAACAACTCTTTCAAAGAAAGCAAAAAGTGATTTAAAAGAGCACAGAGGAACAATGCAGCAATCTTCCAGGAACTTTGCAGAGAAATGCAAAAATTTAAAAAAAAAACTCCAAAAACTCCTAACCTGAAAAATATAACATAGAGAATGAAACATATAAACAAAAAACATTAAGAGCAGAATATAGTGCATAAAATGATTGACCGGTGAATTTGAGGGAAAAGTTTAGAAAAATATTTTTATTAACGAGAGAGGAAGGGCTAAAGATTATGTGATTTGGGGACAAAACCAAAAAAAATAAAAAAGCAAATATTCATTCATACCCTCAAAGCTCAGGGGGAATCTGAGGAAGCCAAAGGAGTATAAATCGTACTTCAAGACAGAAGAGGAAACTCCCCTAACATAAGCAAGGATACAGAGATGCAATTAAAAGAAGGCCTCGATTCACAGTTGTGCACAACCTGACTCAAAATTCCCTCCATCAAAGGCAAAGATTCTCAAGGCAACAAAAGAAGCAAGGAGCATCAGAGTTCCCAAACTTGCCTGACAGGAGAGACCTCCCTGGAAGAGGGTGACATGACATCTGCCCCGTACTGAGGGAGGAAGATGGCTGAGGAAAATACTTCATCTGGAAGATGATGTTTTGGAAATGAAGAGAAAATAAAGGTGTTTCGGGATGCACAAAGTAGCTTTTTGAGCTGAAGGAGATGTTAACAAATTAGAAGTAAACACTTGTTTGAAACAAATTGGTAAGAATAAAACTACAAAAATAGATTTGTAGGGTCCCAGCATTGTAAAACCATTCAAGGCTTGGTATGACGCCTAAAGTAGAAAATACCTGAAGCAAAGGACAAATTAACGTGATAGCATTCAAAGAAAAACATGGCGTCAGGAATTCAGCACCACCGGCAAACGGCATGCAAGGACAGTGTCTCGCTGGTGCATGTTCTCCCTTTCTTCACAGCTCCATCTGGCTTTTAAGTTTTATTTTTAATATTACGTTGTTATCATTCAAAATAGCTTGTCATAATCGAAAGCTGTCTCTGTACGTATTATTGGATGCATAAAACAAATTCTGTGATTGATAAACTGAAAACCCTATCAAGGAATCCAAGCAAAGCAAGCCATGTGCCCTCAGGGGAAGATGAAAAAGAGGAAGAGGAGAGAAAAGAATCACAGCAAAATGATAAAGTCAAACTGCAAAATGTCTCTCAAATAATCTTACCTATCGATGATCACCCTGATCACAAATGAGTATCAATTAAAAGAACAGAATGAGTGAATTGGTACCAAAAACAAACAAACAAACCATACGCCATAGAGAAGAAACTTGTTTCTCTCCAGGCACACATGGACTGGAATTCAAGAGATTAGAATAACATATTTCAAGCAAATGGGACCAAAATCATGTAGGAATATCTATGTGAATGTCAAATTAAAAATAAAAAGACTTTAAATCAAAAGCAGGGAAGTGGCACGGTCATTATGTAAGGATGCAGGGGGCAATTCAGCAAGAGGATACAGGAATCACAAGTGCATACCTCAGACCAAAGCGTGAAGCTACCCAATGAGGTAATTCTAGACGCAATGAGAGAGACTAGCTGCAATGCGGCACTGATACATGACTTCAACAGTGTGCTTTCAGCAGTGTGCAGATCGCTCAGGGGAAAAGTCAGCATGGTGCAACAGAATTCATTTACATCCTAGAGCAGGTGTTCCCAACCTTCCTAAAGCTGTGACCCTTTAAGACAGTTCCTCATGTGGTCAACTCAAACCATAAAATAATTTTGTAGTTACTTCATAACTACAATGTTGCTACTGTTATAAATCCTAAGGTAAAGTCTGTTATGCAGGGTGCCACCTAGCGCTGAAATACTGGCAACACGTTGGTTGTTCTCAGTCATTGCCAGTATTCCAGCTTTAGGTGGCACCCTGGCTACAGTTTTGCTATAAGTTAGTTGGATTTATGCATGCGTTTCAGAATTAAATAGGGATGAAAGCCCAAGATAATCATAGATTTACAGTTGGTAAGTTGTTCACCATGAACTGGGAGATTACCTACAGAGCATTTCTGTCCCTACCATCTTCTCTCTGAAGTCAGGGTAGACTGCCATGTCTCCTCCATGTCACTATCCTGAGATCAGGCACCATGAAATTCGCTCAATTTGTGCATCAACTTGGATAAACTGGCCAGAGGTTCCTGTGTCACAACACTGCACGTCGGGTATAAAGATCCAAGCTAGGGAAGCTGCAGTCCCTCGGTGCAGGAGAAGTTTTCAGATTGTATGTTATGGGTTTTGATCCATTTAGAGTTGTTTTTGTGCAGGTTAAGAGATGCAGACCTATGCTGAAGCATCTTTAACAAATGACATTGGCCAAACTGGATAGTAACATATAGAGGGATAAAACTGGTTCCTTACCTCTCACTGGACACAAAGCTCAACTTCCTAAGAAGAAGGGAGTTGACAAAAGGCCTAATTCCTGGAGCTGATAAGGGAGAAAATAAGACTCTGGTAGCCCAGTTAGTAAAATCAACAATTGACAAATGGGACCCCGTTTGTCATAATGAAAGACTTATGTACAACAAATAACATTTGCATTTAAGTGAAGAGGTAACCTGCAGAATAGGAAACGCATTTACCAGCCATACATCTGACAAAGCACTAGTATCCAAAATATATAAAAAAAAATAAGACAAAGACAACAAAACAAAATAAAAGCCCAAAATCAAGAAAACAACTCAATTAAATAATGGGGCATAGATCTAAACAGTAAATTTTCAAAAGACAGAATACGCATGGCTTAGAAACATTTTTGTAAATGTCCAACATTTTCATCCACTAGAGATATGCAGATGAAAACTCCTTTCAGATTTCATGTCACTCCGGTGAGAATGGACAAGATCCAAACACCAGTGATAACAGTGGGTTCATCTAGTTCTGGACATTTCTTTGAGGGGAGACATTCAGTTATTATTTAAATTCATTGCTTGTTGTGGGCATGTTTAAATTAGAAGCTCATCCATTTCCTGTCGTTCATAGAGTCTATGTTTTCAAAATAATCTCTGTTTATTCTGAAGATGATTGGATTTTGTTGTAACAACTCCTTTTCAGACCATTTTATTGAGTTGTGTCATTTTTCTCTTTCTGTTAATTTGACTATAGGTTTTTATTATTGATTTTATTTTGGAGATTATAATATAATTACCTTTCCCCTTCCCTTCCTCCCTTTAAGCCTTCCCATATACCTGTCCTGGCTCTTCTTCAAATTCACTGCCTGTTCTTTCAATGTTATTACGTACACACACACACACACACACACACACATATATATATGCATATTCTTAAATACAACCTGTTCTCTTCATATAATATTTCTTGCACATGTATTTTCAATTCTATCAAATTTTTTCAAAGAACTGGCTCTTGATTGATTTTTAGATTTTGTTCTTTTAATTTCTTATTAATTTCTTCTTTATATTTTATTTCTTTTTACTGCACTTGGGTTTGACTTCCTATTTTTTTAGAATCTTGAAGCCCATTGTTATATTATTTATTTGAGACCTCTCTGATTTCCTCCAGGACTGCCTTGTCTGTATCCCAGAGATTCTGTCAGATAGTGCTACCATTTGCATTCATTCTAGGATTTTTTTTCTGGAACCCTTACTTCCTCAGTGACCCACTCTTCATTCAAAAATGTATTGTTCAGTCTCCAAATATTTGTGCTGTTTCTGAGGCTTCTTTTGCTATTGATTTCTAGTTTAAATTTGCTGTGAAATAAGATACATGGAATGACAACATTTTTGTGTTCTTATAGCTGGTTTTTCAGCATGTAATATGCTTAATTTTGTAGAAAGGTTATGTGTGCTGCTGGGAAGAATGTTTTATTTGTCTGTTGGTTTGATTATTCTTTAGATTTCTGTTGATCCAGTTGATTTATGGTATTGTTTACCTCTGAAATTTCTTGTTGTTGTTCTTTTTTAAATTGGAAGATACATCTAAAGATCAATAAGGATATTTAAGTCCCCCATTATTATTTTGTCAGAACTTAAATGGCCTTTTATTCCTTTTAGGATTTATTTTATAGAATTGAGAGCCTCAAGATTTGGGGCATAAATATTTGCAGCAGTTAAATTTCCATCATTTTGATAAATGTTCTATTTATTAATATGTAATGGTCTATTTGTTTCTTCTGATGAATTTTGATTTGAAATATACTTTATGAGTCATGACTGTCGCTATACCATCTTTATATTTATGAAGGTCTCTTAAAGACAATGGATCGTTAGATCTTATTGTTTGCTTCTCCTTGGTTAGTCTGAATCTTTTCACTTTGCCTTTATGGTTGTTGTTAGGAGGGACTTGCTATTTCCTGTGTTTTTATTGGTTGTACTTCTGGCTGATTCTTTTCTTCACCTGTGCAGTATTAGTAGTTTGGTGGCTTTCTGTGTTGTTCCCTCCAGATTCTCTCCTAGACATAAGTGTGTGTGTATATATATATATATATATGTATATATATATATATATACATATGTATCTATATGCATTACTTATCTGTTTTTCTGTTCCTTTTATGAAGTATATACTTTTCTCCATTCTCTTGAATAAAACTCTTACCTTTTTTTCTGTCATATTAAGAATTTCCTTCAATGCTGGCTATGGTTTCTTGAATTGTCTTAACTTGTGATTGAATCAAAATATTCTTATTTCACTTTCAATTTTGAGATAAAGGTTCTGAGGGTAGCAATTTTGGTTGACAGTTATTTGCTTCCCTGACTTTTAGATTTGATGATAAAAGACCTGAAATTGTTCTGGCATTTCTGCCTTCTGTGTGAGCTGGGTTACAGCTCTCATTATTGGCTCTTTGTACCTTTGACATCTTGACTTGGATATGCTAGGAAGCAATAATGTCTATTTGAATTCTGCATGGTCTTATCTCTAGATGGTGCTTCCCTTTGTGGTTTTTGTTAGCTTGATTCTTTCATTTCCAAATTTTGTTTGGTTCCTTTTAAGCACCTTAGTTTTCTTGTTAAAATTCTCCTCTGTGTTTTTAAAGGTTTCCTCCAATTTATTATTTTGCTTAGTAACTTTCTGTCTAGGTCCTGAATTATTTTTGTAACTTTCTTGTCCCCAATTTGACCTTCTTACTTCATTCATCTGCTTATTGTGTTCTTGATATGGGCCTGAAGTATTTTCTGGCAGTTCAATTATCTTATTGTCTTTGCTTTCTTTAATTGAAAGGCTATCAGTTTGAGGGTGAGTCACAGTGGAATGCTTCTTGGTGATTTTTGTGTTCTTTTGTTGTTTTGGCACATCTGTTGGAACTTTTGTGTCCTTTTCCCCTTTTCCCCTCTTGGCTCCAGTCCACCATAATAGGTGAGGGATTATAAAACATCTGAGACTTTGGAAAGGGGTTGGGGGAGATGTGGAAGGGACTGGTCACATGGTGTGGTCCAGGAAGCAGAAAGCTAGGAGGAAGGCTATAATATTCGAAGGTCTTCTCCTAACTACCTACTTCTGCCATTTAGGTCCCAGTCTTCTAAAAGTTCCACAGTCCCATTTCTCAGATAGAACCACCAGCTAGGAAGCATGCTCAAAACACAGGCCTGTGCCAAATGCGCATGGTTCAAACCATAAGAATCTATTCCAACAATGATGACATGAGACTGCAAAAGTCATTGTATTTCCTATGGCTACTTCTGATTGTTTTATTCAAATCTATGGCTAGCAGAGCTTGTGCCTAATGTCTCATGATAAGAACCACTGATAAGGACTAACCCAAGCACTGATCTGGTTCAGTGGAAAGTTTAAGAATATGTTGCAATGGACAGATAGCAAGGTGCTCAGAGACAGAGAATAGGCAAGGGCAGCTTGGAATCTATTGAAATAGTTCAAATGAAAATGGTCCTCATCCTGACCTTAGGTGATATTATTATATATGCGAAGGTTTTAATCCTGTTATTATTACTCTGAAGAGAAGATTCCTAAAGAGGTGAGTATTGAGACTGAGTAGGGATGTAAAGACTACTGAATGCTGTCCAGATGATTGAGCTTGAGTGCCCATGGAATCTTCAATGGGGATGTCTATGACATACCCTCAAGCCTGTAGTAAAAACAGCTTTCTACAACTTGAGACACAATGCCAACACAATATGGCTAAATGGCTAAAGGCAAGTGACCGAGGTGTTAAAGGTATGGAAGGAGCTAAGGGCTCCAGGGAGAGGAGTATCTAGAGTTTTGATGTGGATGTTGGCAGTAAAGGCTACAGAGGTGTCAAGGAGGCAGGGTACAGCATGAGGGTAGCAGCAGTGGTGACTGATGACCAGTCTTTATCTATTCTACTTGGCACTTTTCCTCTGTACTTACCGCTAGTTCAGTCTTTACTTGCTTTAATGACACTGTCATCTTCTCTTCTGAGACGCATCCAGAGACTGCCCTACTATGTGCAATGTGCTGTTGTTTTACTAGAGTCTTCTTGAGGCATGCCATAAGACTCTCAGAAAGCAAGAAGACAGTCTTTAGTTGAGAAGCCAGGAGGGGGAGTGTGGCAGTATTACCAGACCCAGTGGAGCCTCTGAACACACTAGGCATATTTCTGGCTCTTCTCCTCTCACAGGGAGTTAGACTGAGGTGAGAAGCATAGTGCTCTGCTCTGCTGTGGGCTAGGAGCAGAGACTGTTTGACTAGTGCAAGATGCTATTGAATTAGGATGGGTAAGCCACCCCAACAGCCAGAATAGAAGTCTCTTTCAGGACTGAGTTTGTTTTTGTGCTTTTTCAGAGGCTGTTGAATATGACGAGAGACAAAAAAAAAAAAAAGCTAAAGTACAAGATCACAGGGTTTTCAGGGTTTATTATATATTGTCGTACATATTTAAAGATTTAGTCCCAATACTAGGAGTGAAGTCAAAGTTGCTACACTAATGGCAGTCATCCCGCCCCTCCCCCACGTCCCGGAAGGGGCTCTGATATCTAAGTAAAGATTGAACTCCTTGGAATGAATGCTGGGCCATGTATTTTCCAGTCTGTCATAGGCATGAAGAAGGTCAGGGCCAGGAAAACTCACAGATGAGTGAGGAAGTGTGGTGGATGGTTCTCTTCCCTTAAGTGGGATGGTTGGAGAGTCTCTGGGACACTGGGGTGGCTCCTTTAGTTTTCCTGGTTCTGCCTCTGTTCCTCTGTAGTGAGCAAGCCATCTCCTTTTGCTGGTGGGACTGGCAGAGTCTCTTGGCCTTGGCCAGTGCCTGGTGTGACTTGCTCTATCTGATTCTCCTTCCGTGTCAGGTGCTCCAGTTCATTCTTCCGTTCCTGTTGCTCATCTTTCTTTCCTAGGTCTTGATCCAGTCGCTGGCCCAAGAGTTCCTTCTCCTGTTCCAGGTGTGAGTCATCCAGCTGCTGTTCCCCTGGGGCTTTCTCTTGCTTAAGGGACTGACCTAAGCTTTGTGTTCCTTGATAACCTTCGTGCTCTGTCTTTTGCTGCTGCTGCTTTCCAAGGTGCAGATCAGGGTCCTGCAGCTTCTGCTTCTGTTCCTTGTGCAGTTCAGGCTCCTGTGACTCCTGATGCTGCTGTTTTCCCAGCTGCAGTTCAGGCTGCTGTGAGTCCTCATGCTGCTTCTCTCCCAGGTGCACATCTGGTTCCTGTAACTCCCGATCTTGCTGCTTTCCCAGGTGCAGTTCTGGTTCACAGCGCTTCTGCTTCTGATGCTGCCTCAGATGCAGCTCCTGTGGGTCCTGTTGCTGTTGCTGCTGCCCCAGCTGCAGCTCCTGCTCTTGTGGCTCCTGGTGCATCTCTTCGTGGTGCAGTTCCTGCTCCTGCGGTTCCTGCTGCTTCTCTCCTGGGATCAGCTCCTGCCCCTCGGGAGCTTTCTGCTGCTTCTCCTTCTGGTGCTGTCTCAGACTCAGTTCCTGTGGTTTCAGGATGTCTTGCTGCTGCTGCTGTGGCCGTTGTCCCAAGCACAGCTCCTGTCCCTGTGGCTCTTGATGCTGATGCTGTCCCACATTCAGTTCTTGCTCTTGCTGGTGCTGCCCCAGCTGCAGCTCCTGTGGTTCCTGTGATGGCAGCTGCTTCTCCAGATGCAGTTCCTGCCCCTGTATCTCCTGCTGTGGCTTTTTCACAGACAGCTGTTGCCCTTGTGGGCCCTGTTGCTGCTGCTGCTCACATTCTTGCTCAGGCAGCCCTATCACAGAACTTGGGCCCTTCTCCTCTTGTTGCAGGGAGCCCTTCTCTTGGGGCTCAGAGAAAACTTTCTGGCACTGTGCAGGCTGTGAAGTTGGCTGCTTCGTTTGTTCCTGCTGGGTATGAGCTGGAGGGCACACAGTCTTGAGGGATTCCTGAACCACACCTGGGGCAGTCACTGGCAATGTGTGTTGCTGGGACATCTTGGAAGCTTCTTTAGACCAAACTGAAAAACAGAAGGATCAATGGAATGATCAGAATGAAGGCAATGGAAACAGATGAAGCACTGAATATGCAGGATATACATAGTGGCCCTGGTTCTTGGCAACCTTACTCTTGAAAAGGGCCTTTTCCAACTTCCATAAGCTTTGATTCCTGGAGGCAAAAGAAGAGAGGGAATGGTGAGCGCACAGAAAAGCTCTTCTATGAGGGGTCCTTCTCCAAAGAGGTTCTGCAAGAATGGAGTGGTTATTAATTAACTTGCTTTTGTCTAGTCTTTCCTTCGTTACTAGGAAGATGATTTCTGGGATTTCATCACAGTGTGAAGGAAACCTTTGAAAAAAAAGATCTCACAGAGGACCCTGGAAAGTTGAGTGTCTGTGCTGTCACAGAGGACCCTGAAAAGGGAGCTGGGGGTAATTGTAGCAGCCCCAGGCTGGAGCCATCTAGCTCATCCTCGGTCTGGCTCCCACAGAAACAGTGGAGTTCTGGGCAACTTAGTCTCTCTGGGTTTCAGATGTTTTTTTTTTTCTCTGAAAAATTGGCAGGTTGGCCTGCTCAACCTGAGGGCTTCTTTCCTCCTTGCTCTTTGGAAAGTGATTTGTAGCCCCAGGACCAAAGGAGCGAGGAGTGAGGTCTGCTGGAGTGTTAGGGGAAAATGGAGCTTTTTACCACAAAGTCTTGTGAGTCTAATAGGATTCCAGGCCCCTGTTCTGCCTGGGTTTCTCCACACAGAAAGTATTATAGCTTGTTTCCCTTTGCACACTAACCCGCCCCTTGGAGGATAAGTAGCCCAACTGAATCTACCCCACAGCAATATCCGCCCCCAGCTGGAGTAGACACCCCTAGCCATGTTCTGGCCTGTTGGAAGCCTGAAGCCACAACTAATGTCCCAGCAGCTAACACTCACCAGACTCACAGAGGGGAGAGGCAGAGGCTTCCAGTGGAGTTCTGAGCTGAGCAGAGATGGGGCCTTTATATTTCCGCCTCGCCTAGTTCCCAGGGTAGAGGAGGTGGACTGGTTTCACCGCTCCAGTTGGTCAACTCCAGCTCCTCTTTGACTCACCAAATGTCTTAGGCAGCAACCCCCACTCCAGGGCTCCTTTTCCAGCTTCTGTCTGACCGTGGGGGTGTAAGGGCTCATACACTTCTGGTTGAGATCATCTGACCTGGGCACAGGAGAGGAGAAGGGGATGAGAAAGGTATCCTACTTTGTAACCTCAGACAAACATACCTTTCAATCTCAAAGGGTTTGACCTGCTTTTTAAATTGGGGGATTCATTTCCAAGGGCATGGAATGATAGCCTTAGTGTTTTGGGGATAGGCTTTGTGTTTGGGAGACCTATGGTCTGACAGTGAGGAATCACTTTCAAAGGGGCAAGTGGTGGCATTCTCCTGGGCTAGGAGTCCATGTGTACTTAACACATATTATAATTCCCTCTGTAAGGGTATAAACCATGCCTTGGGTAAGGTCAAAAGAGAGAAGTAGGTGGCTTACTCCTCCCTCTATATGCCAGGGACTTCCCAGTCCCCACAACACACCCAAGCTGTATTTATAGAAGTTCCCAAGGATGCCATACTCCTAAAAGCTCCTGGCTCACTCCATGTAAGGAAAAAGGAGTGTGTAGAAAGCAGATATGGATTACATATCATGATGATAATCAATGCTTTCTATAACTATTTTTGGAAATGCACACATAAAGTTCACAATCAAATCACCCATTGTCATCTCAGAATATCTTTCTTTTTTTTTTTTTTGTCTAGATGGAGGTAGCCCTGGCTTCCTGGAACTCACTAGACCAGGCTAGCCTTGAAGATCCACCTTTCTTTGACTCTCGAGTGCTGGGATTTAAAGCAAGTGCCATCATACCTGGCTTCAGAACATTTTCTAAAGATAGATTAGAAAACATTTAGAGTGGGTATTTCAGCATGCCCTGCCCCAGTCCTCATGGTGGCCCATCCCATATCTGATAAGATTCACATTCACTGCTGTAATCAAAAGGCCCTGGCTTATCTGACCTGTCTTTCTCTGGGGCCTTGACACAAGGTACTCTCTCTTTGACAGGTATGCTACAGTCTCACTCCAGGTCCTCAGTCCCTGGGGCACATCTAAAATGCCTTACCTCAGGGCTGGCCACCTGCTCTTCCTCTGCCAAGAGGCTCCTTTCCTAGGCTTGGATGTACATTCAGGCTTTGGTGGAAATGTTGGGGTATCTAAGGTCCTCTGCTGACTACCCTAGCTATTGAATCAGCTTCTGCCTTAATCAAATCAATAAAAAATTTAGCTACTTGATTTGCTTTTTTCAGTTTTTATTATTATCTTTTTTCCCATTGAAAAACAAACTTGTTTTTCAATATAGGAACAGAAGCACAGCTGGTGTGCTGTCCACTGTCCCAAGAACCTATCAGAGTCTAAGACTAAGAGACTATCAATACTAATTGAAGGAGTGAATGGCACAAAACTCACACCTAGATATAAGTACTTTCTAATACTTCAGTGTTACGCCATCTCCATATGTGCGCCAGAAAAATAAAGCTGAATTTTGGCTTCTCTATCTTCAATATCTGGCTAACAGCTTATTTTATGGAGTTTATTCATTAACATTCTCTTACTATGACTTAATAAAAGAAGAAATAGTAAAATAACATAAATATAAAACTACATTTCAGTTTAATTTTGAGTAGTATCTCACTTCCCCATAGTTGTCCTGATGAACATCCAATCTTAGTCTTAATCAGTTAGGTTTACAATGCTGAATTCCCCACGTTCCTGGGGCTCAGGCTTTAAACAGACAGAGGACTTAGAAGATCAGTCTGTCTCTAGAACACGTTTGCCCAGGCCTCCTCTATTCCCGGAGCCATGCTCCATCTCACACTGCTCCCCTGTACAGCCTGAACCGTGAAAGCACCCGCACCCCACTAGAACTAAGCAAGCCCCTCACATGGGCTCCACCTCTGACCTCACATGGGAGGGATCTGTCTCTCCTCAGTCCATGACAGTGCCAGGGCAGCAAACTGTTCAGGAAGTCACACCGGTCTTATGGGTTCCCAGAGGCTCGGTATCTGCCAGATCTGCCTCCCACCCTCTGATTCAGAGCATAGTAACTGAAAAGATAGTATATGTGCATGAGTGTTTGACCACTGGGCAAAGCTAGGGTGTGAGAAAGAGGGCAGAGGACGGAGCCTAGAAGCATGTGTGTGGGACTGAGGATGTCCCAGACTTCCAATGCTCAGAGGCCTCATATTCCGCCCTCGAATTGCCCCACGTAGGAACTAGGAATGCATGTGTATGAGACAAATCCTTTTAGCTCGCTATCTGACTGTCTTTATAAGTCATAGATCCTTGTGATAAATCCAAGAAACTGTCTGGCTGTTGCCCTCATGTGAGCTTCCTCTGACCCACAGAGAGGCTTTGACCCAGATCTACCTCAGTCCCTTTTAGATCCTGACCACTTCTCGAGGCAAAAAAATATGATTTATCTCTCCTCCAGGGCAGCCTAGATTTTTTGTTGTTGTTGTTTAAGTCATTTTTATTAAGATATTTTAAAACACATTCTTTTCTCATTTTGCACAGCTATCCCCGTTTCCACTCTCTCCCCTCTTCCCACCACACCCTTACCCTCCCATCCACTCCTCAGAAAGGGTAAGGCTTCAGGACAGCCTGCTATAATTGTTGGTTATTTGTGGGGGAGGGGGTCAGAGGGGAGCCAGAAGGATCAATCGTGGAAATCCTTTGCCCTGGAGGACGACAGAGATGTTGAGGAGAGCTCATCAAGAGCTGCTAGTCCTGGGAAGATGGTAGCAGATGGTACTGGGAAGATAGTTTGGGCCAAAAGATCTCATGTTCCCATTTTGCACGGCCCTGCAGCATGTGTCCATTGTTGCCTAGTGTAGAAAATCTCTGTATGCTGACCTCCCATACACCATCTGTTTCCTACACCATCCCTCCTTCTGAAAGCTGACCTATCTGCCTTCTTACACATATGGAGTCTTCTTATCTACCTCTGCTGCCTGCTGAATCTGACCCTCTGTTCATTTGTGCTTTCTCATCCTCAGGCGAGAATGAGTCTGAGGGAGAGATGAGACCAAAAATTGACAAAAGGATGATTTTTTTCCTTCTAGATTTTTTGGAGCACCTTCATGAACTGACCTGCTTTTCTCTGTATCACTTCATCTGGCTGCCCCAAACCGGCCTGGTGAATTGCTCATTCTCACTTTTAGCCTCTAGTACTGGCCCTTCCTTTTGAATCAAGTTTGAATCTAGTTGCTATGGAAGGACATTCCCAGCGCTGCTCTTGATGGCAGCAAGAAGAACAAAGACATAGCTGGTGTTTTAGTAGTAGGAGAAAAGAGATTTGGTGGCGTGAGAGACTGGTAATTCAAGTAGAAGGGGGATCCTCTGCCCTTTTCCTTCCAGCTAAAAGGAATGGGGTGAAGACTTGGTTAGAGAATGTGGATGAAGCCAGAAGGGGATAAAAGAAGGTGGAGGGGAGCATAGAACCAGGATATATGAAATTGTCAAAGAATAAACTAATTTTAAAAAGCTTGCCTTTGAACAGTTTGGAGTGCTGCAGCTTCTCCTCTGTTGGGGTCAGTCTCCTCCTGCACACACAGGGACTGAAGTCTGAAAAGTGGATAAAGAGCTGTCCAAGGCGAGTCTCTGTGACACCCTGGCTGTGGTCTGAGGCATCTCTTCCCCAGCAGGCTCCCTGACAGGGTTGAGCACCATCACAAACTTCCCTACACTACTTCAGAGACAGCCTCCAAGTCACACACGTCAATCATTTATCAATAGCGTGACAATTTCTGGATTTTCTGGACAAAGCACTAGTTTGGCTCTCATTCAGTCAGTGTTGAGTATCAGATGACCCTTGGTCCGGAGGATAGAGAGCTGCATTCCTTTATGGCTCTGGAGCTGTATCTTTACCTAGTCCAGTCAGAAGAAAACCTGTACTGGCATCCCACTCTCGGAAGCTTTGTGTTGGTAAAAGGAGAATGCACGCATCTCTTTCAGTTCCTGTGAGGATTTGATGAGATAATGCTTATTCTAAGCACATGCTTGGTGCTCAGGATACTGCTGCTGCCTCTCTAGACTCATTATACATGTGGGCTGATATTCATGTAGTGTGTTACTTGCCTAAGGAAAGGCTTTTAAGAAAATGGGATTTTAAAAGATCATCAGGGTTGATTTTTCTCATTTTTTCCCCTTGAAGACAATGATGCTTTGTCCAGACATATTGTAACATGCCTTTTTCAAAATCCCAGCAACTGATAGGTAGAGGCAAGAAGATCAGAAGGTCAAGGACAGGCTCAGGCTACATAATAAGTTTCATGATAGCCTCATAAATAACGAAAAACCAAACCAAACAACAACAATAAAAACATCATGAGGCTTTAAAGTGGCATACTGTGTCAGAACAAACCAAGTTAGTTATCTTTTCATTTTCTGATCTATCTAATATGCCTGCCACTGGGTCTCAGGGGGCAATTAGCATATTGTAGAATACCATGTCCCCTTTCTTTCTCTAGTGAAGCCTTGTGTGCCCCAGTGAGGTAATAAAAAAACCTAACATGCATTTGTATTCCTATTGAACAAGAAGAGGACTTGGGACTTGTGTAGGCAGAGGGGAAATAGTGATTTGGAATTAAGATTTGATATAGAAAAAAATCCAGATAATGGAATGAGGAGTATATGCATAGACCTAGTCAGGGAAGAAGGGAAAGGCTGTATCAACTAATGGGAAGGAGGGAATGGGGATGATATATCAGATAAGACACACAGGGAGTAAGGTTTCCAGGTGTGTGTTTGTGGTCAGGGCATCAAGTGTGGAGGGTACAGTGTCGTAGAGAACAAACAGGGAGTGGCCATGGCCTGGAGTATAGAGAAAGGGTGAGGGGCACAGCAGTGGGACGAGAAAGCCAGTCGTAGAAGTCCAGTCACAGAGCCTCCTCAGCCAGAAGAGTCCTCACGTGTCAGACAAATAAACAGAACTAGTTCTAGGTCATCTCTTCTTTCTTGCTAATTAGGGTATTCCAGGCGCACCTGATCCTGCACCAGCTGCCTCCTGACTGCTTAATTGCTCTCAGCATTACTTCTGAGAGTGGCTAGAGATGCCACTCAGACCCATGTCGGTAAGTAAGACCCATTACCAGTGGGGTGAGGAGATGTAGAATTAACATTGTCTGGAGTAGGGACTGACATCCTTGCCTCACTGGTCCTGGTGAACCTCTGGTGAGCATGCCCCAACATGGCCCTTTCCTGACCCATCCGTTTGTTCTCTGGTTTTGTATATGATTTGTCATGAAGCCATCTGAGGCCCTTGTTTTCCAGATGAGTCGTTCTGATGCAGAGCGACAAATCAAGCCTATCAACCTTCCTCCCCCGCTCATTTACACACTTCTCCAACCAGGTCACCCAGCCTAGAGGTTGAACACAGGCCCCTGGGTCCCAAGCACATCAGGGTGCTCGCCTGTCTTCCCAGACTGGTGGAGAGATGCAACCCTTGTCCTCAAGAAGCCTACTTTAGGACAGGTCCTGCTTCTGTTCTCCAGGAATGTCTGGCCTGATAAAAAGATGGGCTTAGTAACAGAGAGGGTTGTAACTCAAGGCCACTCCAAGGTAGTACTCTGGACCCTGCATGGCTCCACTTGGAACAGACACAGGGCTGAGAAAGTGTCCCTGGGGGACATTCACAGGAAATAAATCCTATAAGACTGTTCATCCTAACCACTGTCATTCGCAATCTCTTTAATCCCTCTCTTGTTTCAGAGGAGGAGCCCAGATTTCACAGCACCTGATCTTCCTTGCCACCAAACTCACCACTAGCAAGTGGATCAAGTTTGGATCTCTGCTCCCAGATCGCTGCTTCAGATTCTGAAGTAGCGATGTCATTTAGTGTGACAGATTCCTCCTGGAGAGGCACTCAGGGCTGCCATAGAAAAGACACAACTACTGGCCACCTGACAGGCAAGAATGGAAGTATTGGAGCAGGTAAAAGGTTGTTTTCCTATCATTCAGGTTTTACTAGAAAGCCTGTGTAGAATGAAGAAGGCAGGGTTATATGGGTGCAGTGAATCAAGCTTCCTCTCTCAGACAAGTTTTTGCTTGTTCTGCTCCACACTTATGCTTCCCCCACCCCACCCCAGCACTTCTGCCAGGAACCTCAGGCCAAGTCACCAAGGAACCACCTCCTACCACGCTGAGAATGCTAAGGGGATGACCTCTTGTCTTACAAAGGATGGCACAGAATCAAGAGGGGCACTGAAATTAGGGAAAGCCTGGGCTAAGCCCTAGGTCTCTGCTTTGCCTTTGTTTACTTCTGCACATTTGTAATCTGCTCTCTCTCCTGGAAATACCTTTTCCGGCTTCTGCCTAATGATGAAATTTTATTAACTGCTGTTGATTGACAGCATTCTTGTGCCTGTGTTCTAGGCCCTCATGGTCTAGCTTTAAACCAAACAGGGAAACATCTCTCTTGTATGAAAACTTGAACTTCTTTGTGGCAGGTCAACAATGGGTAAAACAAATACAGACTACACACTTAAGGCATTTTACATGCTGCTAACATCCCATGTGGGAATATGTAGCAAGAAAAGACATCTAATGAAGTCTAAGGGTGAGGGACAGACTTTCAGTGGAATAGGTAGAGCAAGAACTGGAAGAAATGAAAGTCAGCACCAGATTAGATGGAGGAGGATGAGACAGTGAAGCAAACACATTCGGTGAGAATCTCCAGGAAGAAGCAAGAAGGTTGATGTCACTGGGCATGTGTGAGTAAGGCAAGGTTAGGGGCATGAGTAGAGGGGACTGTGACTGGCTTCATTTTCAAAATGTCTTTCTGGCAAGAATAGAAGCAGTTTTGGAGCTGTAAGAGGCAACTGTATAAATGTATCGATATCTCAGAAGCAGGATGGTATTAATGGAAACAAAATTGAGTTATAGTACAGGTGATTTTTGACAACAGAAGGAATAGATCAGATGTAAGTGGGAACGATGATTCACACATTTTAGCCTGTATGAGCATAGGATAGAACTATCATTAACAGAGCTGAAGAGACTCTCAGTTGTGAGTTCTGGAAGAGGCCAAGTGTGAAGCTCCCATTAGACACTCAGGCAGCCATTGCATGGCACTTAGAGCTAAAAACTGGGAGTTCAGAAAGAGGATTATGATCTGCACATACATTACACAGCGTCTGAATGTGTGTGATATTTGAAATCATTATATAAAGTGAAATCACCAAGGGAATGCATATTAACAGAAGAAGGAAGAGGCTGGAAAGATATTCTCACAAGTCACCAGTCAGGCAGAAGGAAGTCAAGGAAATGGGGAGAAACTAAAACAGCAGGCTCTGCAGGACGATGGATAGATAGAGAGTCCTAAAAGAAGTTGTACTGTTGCTGGAAAGGGGTGAGGCAGAATGTGAAAAATTGCTGTGGATACATGTGGAGTTTAAGAAAGTCAAATATATAGAAACAGTGGCCAAGTAGTGATTTCTATGGCTAGTGGGTAGGAGAAACAAGATGTTGGTCAAGTAGTGCAAAATTCCAGTTATTTTGTATATATATTGTATATATTATGTATATAAAGTACAACAAGGGTGGTGATGGAGATGTTAATTTGAATGTGGCAATCATTTCACAATGTACATGAAATATTAAATGATCACATTGTGTACCACTGAATATATATACTCTTACTAAATATTTTAAAAGATAAGACTATGAATGTCTATTGTGTTAGGGAATGTGGAACCTGTTGGCAATCTTCACAAAGGCAACCTGTGATGGAAAATCTTGACTGTCGACTTGACTGGATCTAGAATAACCTAGGATAAAAACTGCAACACATATCTAGATTTGGCTAATTGAGAGAGGAATATCCACCTTAAATATTGGTGTTACCTTTCCACAGACTTAATGAAAAGGAGAACGGGGAGCTGAATCTTAACTCTCGAGGGTCTCTCTGCTTCCTGTCTATAGAGACAGCATAGCCAGAGGTTGGGTGTTCCTGCAACTATGACTTACCCACCACGATGAACTGGAACCTGGAACTGTAAGCAAAAATAAAACCTTCTTTCCTTAATTTTTTCCTGATATTTTGTCACAATAATAAAAATATAGTTCATACACAGCCTAAGGTGGATGGGAGGGAAAAGCTGGATTCGAGAGGAATGAAGAGACAGTATAGACAGAGTGTGGGCATGAGAGGATAGGCCACAAGTCAAAAACATTGTAAGGAGGAGTTCTAAATGACTAACTCTCATTTATTGCTTACTTCTAGTCCTTCGAAACTCTGCCCATATTGACCCAGGAAGCCATCACTGACTAATTAGAATACGCTATAGAAGTCAGACTAATGCCAGCAGGGTTTTTTGTTTGTTTGTTTTGGAAGCAATTGGTAAGTTTATTCTAATATGTATATAGAAATTCAAAGAACCTAGGATAGTCATAACAAATCTGAGAAATGACACATTTGTTTATCTCCCATGATTTTAAAAACTGTAACATTGCAGTAAATAAAACATTAGTATTACAACAGAGAAATCATACAACTAAGAAACTCTGATAAGCATGACAAGGTGTTTTGGTTGAAGATGTCAAAGCAGTTTGGGTAAGGACAGTCTTCCACAGATAGATAGTGCTGGGCTAGCTGGAGAGCCGCATTAGCCTCCAACAGTCTCACACATAGGGCCGGACTGGCTGGAGAGCCTCATTAGCCTCCAACAGTCTCACACATAGGGCCGGACTGGCTGGAGAGCCGCATTAGCCTACCTCCCAACACTTTCCACACCCATTAACACATACAAACTTTACCTTTCAGAAGAAAGCAAGGGAGACAATCCTTGTATTCTGAAATCAGACAAAAAAATCCTTACACATGATATAGAAGATTCATAAAAGAAAACAATTGATCATACTTTCCCAACACTAGGAACTCTGTCTTAATTATGTTTTGACTTATTCTTCAGAACTTCATACATGTGTACAATGGTATATAATCATAACCATCTTCCATTTTCCTCTTTCTATTCTGCTCAAAGTATCTCCCTCCCAACTTCATGTCCCTCTCCTCCCTGTCTTGCTCTCCCTCCTCCTACTCTTTCTCCTTCTAAGCTCTATTAGCATCACCATTATATACATGGTTATAGAGCCATGCTCTGAAGTACAGGAAACTTACCAGTGGGAACACTCTCAGATAGTTTCTTTCTCCATCAGCAACTATCAGCTACCAACAGCACCTCATTAACGGATGGGGCCTGAAGAGCATCTCCCTACCTATGCCAGAGTTTTAGTTGACTTGATCTGGTTAAGTACATGAATAGGTAATCATAGTTCCTGAGTTCTTGAGGTGATAGTCATGCCATGCATGTCCAAAAGACAACATTTCAGTGCAGTCTCTCATTTCCTGCTGCTTTTGCATTCTTTCTGCCTCCTCTTTGGAGATGAGCCTTGGCTGGTGGGGGGTAGTCAAAAATTTATCCATTCAGGTATAATCATCCAGTCTCTATTTTCAGCATGTTCACCAGTTATGTGCTTTTGCACTGTTACCTAGTGAGAAAAGGAAAAGGAGCCCTCTGACCAAGGTTGAGAACAGCCCAGATCTATGAGTAGAGAGATAAATATTTAGGAAGTGATTTGATAGCATGACGACTTATCAAAATAGCAATAGGAGGCTCTACCCTAGGACTTGTGGCCTTCTTAGTCATGGACTTTTGACTAGGATTATAGTAGCAGGCATGAATTTTCCTCCTATGGAGCAGACTTCAAATCCTATCAGTTAGTTACCTCATAACAGATGCCATACTACTGCACCATGGGCACACCTTGCCAGGCAGAGATGTATTGTAATATGCAGTGTCCAATTCTGGGTAAGATCATTGATTTCCTTCCTCCCTTGGCATCCTTCCTGGTATCTTCTGGTACTATAAAAACTAGGCAGATGGTCACATTTCCTCAACAGTTTGAGATTGGTCCTCTGTGTTGTACCTTTTGCACCAGTGTCTTACTGTGTAGTAATGGTGCTAAGAAAGGCAAGTGACAATAGCCTGTGCTGTTCTGCAAACCTCTGGAGGTATTCTGTGCCTTGTGCTGACATTTTCATTTAACCACTCGCATTCTGTGACTGACATTTCCTCTCATCTTTGGTAATTATGTTCAAACTCTTCAAAATAAAAAATTTTTGCTATTTGGGTGAAAAGGTAAGTTGCAACCTGGGTAAAATATATCCAAGTTATTTACCGATAAAGGACATTCAAATTCAATAATAATCCATAAAGTGGATAGAACATTTGTGTATAATTCACCAAAGATGGAGACAAATGAGAAAAAGGATTTTTTTTGTCATCTATCATGAAGAACATGAAAATTAAAGCCAACATCCATGTTAGATCATAATGTCAAAAATTTGAAAATCTGATGGTATGAAATATTATCAAGATATGTAACAATCAGAATAATTCTATAAGATATAAAGTGCCCAACCACACTGGGTAGTTTCCCCCAAGGTACAACACTATATGCATTTTGGCTTTCAGCTTCCACTACAGAGATGTGCCCTGTGCCCACACACCTATTGTCCAGGTTCATTAACAGCCAAACATTGGAAGAGAGCCAAATGTCCATCAACCAGGGTGTATATAAGTGCTGACGAATTTTCTGATCAGGACTAATGATTTAGGAATGAACACTTGATACATGCAGTAGCATACTTGGCTATTGGAGCACTTCGGGGAAGTGGCAGAAACTGGGCATGGAGGAATGTGTTGGATGTGAGCTGGGCCAGGAGGGATGTTCTGTGTGTGACACTTGAGATCCAGAGTGAGGAATGGTGTTTCCCCAGCAGTGACCAGACTCTTCATCCTCACAGCTCAGCAGCCTGGTCTCCCAGGACAAAGTGAAAGGCTTTCCTTTGCTGTTTCTCCACAAGACCAGATCCATGGCAAGCCCTGGACCCCACTGTCTCCTTCCCTGCAAGAGACCCATGAATGCCAGCAGTTCTCATACTGGTATGCTAAACTGGACTAAATGGACATGTGGTTTTTAAATTTTAAATTTCCCCTGCAACAGGGGACACTTAGAGCACCAAAAATATTTTGTTAGTATAGAAAATAAATATTCTTAAATTTATAGAATTGTTTTTACTCGTATTCAACCCGTCATGCTTTTTCCCCTTCCACACCCTCCTGTTGCTACCTTTAATTCAAATAGTCACAGCTTTCCTGCTGTAAGAACTTGTGTCCGTGAGTCTAGCTCACTTCACCCAGCATAGCCTCCCTCTGTTTTCATTTGTATGTCATCCTTTTGCTCTAACATAATGAGGCTTACTGTGTATATGTGCATTTTCTGTATACACTCTCCATATATGAACCCAGAACCACCTGACCCAAGCATTGTCAGTCACTTGGGAAATTACTAAAATGTTCTGAATGTGTACACAGTTGACATAAACTATATGGGGATTGTTTTTGTCCCTTGTGAGTGCATTGTTATTAACAAATACGCTTCCTTTTTGAAAGCCCAAAGACATTTCACTTGTGTACATATTGTGGTCTGAGCTTTTTCACACAAGATACTTCTGGGGGTTGACAAAATACAGTTTAAAGGTATTTTATGAAATCTTTTGAAAAATTCAAACTTAAAGGGACAAAAATTCCTGCTGGGAAAGGGGAGACATGAGAGAGCAAAGGGCAGGGTTTAAATTGTATGGACCCCGAAAGCAGTGAAGATGGAAGTTGATGTGTGTTCCAGATGACTTTTTATCTTACTTGCTCACCTAGATGTACGGGAATGTGTTTGAAAGCCAATTGCTTAAAGCAGGTGGCTTTTGGAGTGAAGTAGGGACCTGGCCTCAGAAAAATGAGAAGAGCTGGGTCTGTGCCAGACCCTTGGTTTCTTACTTTAAATGAGTCGTTCCTTTTATGCCATAAACCCATTTGAAGTATGGACAGAGCCTGGAGATGCACAGCAGCTTGTCCTGGAGTGACTGCTCGGCCCACAGCCAACATGACACCAGAGGCCTCACCTGCTGCCTCCAGCACTTTGCTGAGTCCTCTAACTTTGATTTTGCCAAAGTACATAAGGCACCTTGGTCATCTCAAGGGTATTATGGGGGTTTGTTTGGTCTACACCCTAATGCTCCTGGAAGTGAGACAGCACCCTTCACCGGAACCGAACCGAACCGGAACTGGAACGGGAGGGGTCCCTGGGATGTAGCACTTTCCCTTTAAAGGCAAGACAAGCGGGACTTGCAGCTCAGTGGGAAATATGCTTAGCTAGCTTAAGGCCCTGGGTTCAAAGCCACAGTAGCAAAAAACTAACCTACCAACCAAAACCCAGGAAGTCTCCGTGTTCCCGTTTTCACCAGAGACCTCATGTCTTGGGCTAAACGCTTTCTGTCTCTGTGGCCCATAGAATGTGCCCAGCTTACTCTGATAGGCTTCATATGTAAATGAAAGAAAGAGAACAATGTTCTTTTTATTGCTTTTATTTTCGTGCTATCTAAATGTCAGGATCACCAGGCAAAATGTTTCCAGCCTTTTCTACCTTCCATTTCCAGTTGCAAATAGTAGCCTATGGTTAGGTGGAAATGGTAGTCTATGATTGGGTGGTCTTGTTAGTGTGAAAACAGCATCCTTAAAACATAGTCTTAGCCTGACTTGTAGTAATCCCACACCCTTTGAAGAAGGGCATGGTGTCAGGGGCAGTCTACTTGTTTGTCTTCTTCTGGTTCCACGCCCCGCTTTGAGGGGACTGTTGTGTTGGAGAGCCCTTGTCCTGAGTTTGGCCAGTTGTGGAATCAGAGCCTGACTCAGCCTTATTCTCCGCACAGCAGCAGTTGGGCTGAGTGCAGCAAGGTGGAGGCTGCGGGCAGCATGTGCACTTTTTCGGGCAGCACGAGCATTTCTGCGGGCAGCATGGGGATTTGGGCGGGCAGCATGGGGATTTGGGACAGGAAGGTGGTTTCTGCGGACAGCATGGTTTGGGTGGGCAGCATGGTTTGGGTGGGCAGCATGGTTTGGGTGGGCAGCATGGAGGACTTGGTGGGCAGCACTGGTTGTTTTTTGATGGGTCACTCATCTTCTTTGTAGTTGAAGTTCCTAGAAAAAAGAATATTTGAATGACAAGGCTGTCTGGAGACCTGCTTTCATCAACACCTTGCTTGTTCACCAATGCATCTGAATCCTCAGAGTGAAAACTAAGCCCTTGGTAAGTAAGGCTGGACCTCTGAGAAGCCACAGCTAGTCCCCAGCCCTGCCTTTATGGGTATCCATGTGTCTGTTCCTTACTAAGTAACCATTTTCCAGGTAAAGAATGTAAAGTTACAAATATACAATAAATTTTCTTATAGTCTCTTAGTGAAGAGCAGAGAGACTCTTGGACTGACTGAGTCATGACATAAGCTTTACCTCATCTAGTGATGAACACCAGTGTAAAGGGTGAGCCTTTTTATATACCACCTTAGATGGGAAGACAACTGAAATTCAAACTTCTATCCTAGCAGTTTGCAAATGGATTCAAAATGAGTTCCATCTCACCCCAGGTCTTGTGTCTATTCAGATCTAAATGTATATATTTAAATCTAAAAGTTTCCAGGAACTTGGGTACATAAGGATTTTCAGAGCCACCAACCATCACTCCCTTTTTCTGAATGTACTGGATCATTCCATGCACCTCAAAACACAAGCCATCAACTTCCAAGGGCTAGTGGCAGTCAGCAAACACAGATAAGGCACTGTCCCAAGCATTGCAGGGTTGCAGTGTAAGGCCTAGTTCTGGAACCACAGGTTCTGCTCGCATTTCTGGCCTACTGTTTCTTCCCTAATGGGTACAGGGTTGGAGTGAGCAAGAGGAAACTAGACTTTGGAGAGACCCTCAAACTCAATCATTCAAAACTCCTGCAATGTTCTTATTCCTTGGTGAACAGTAAAGTCCCAAACAGCTCTGTGTCAGTAAACTGACAGGCCTGCCACAAGCAAGTTTCACGGCGGGATCCTTAAGTCTACTTCCTATATGTGAGTCCTGTACATTTCCTGTGCCTTCTATGGAATATTGATCAAAACCACTGACATGTCTCCAGTACAGGACAGGTTAGAAAGTGACCAAGAGTCACAAGCAGAGGCCAGGGCTATCATGTAATTAATTGTGAAGGAGATATCTCAGGAAGCAGGATGATTTGTACACCCTTGATGTATACTCAGTTCACAAGATCACATATTGATGATGGGTAGATGCCAGGCTTATCAGAGCTCTGTCAGCCAGGGGGAGGAAGGTGGGTGTGGGAGTTGGAGCAGGGACTGCCTAGGTGAAGTTTCAGCCACCCTCCCAACACGTGACATCCACGGGGATATTTACAAACCACTTCTGACAAAAAGTACCTTTCAAAATGCAGCCAGATGTTGATGTGTGTTTACATACACACATATCCATGTGTGTGCATGTGTCTATGTGTGTGTATGTACATATATGTGCATGCTCTTTCATCATGGTGATACAAAGAAGGAAGTTATTTGAGGTTTGTGACAGTGCCTGCCAGCTGGATCAAGTTGAGATTAAATAAATTTCTCATTAGGATTTGCGTTTGGGTCCTGGGTGAGGACCTCTAATGGCGCCTGTTCTGCTGAGGCCTTGGTCTCCTGCAGTGGACCATTCTACCTGGGTCTATCCCACCCTTCCCATCCTTGGACCATCTTCTTGTTCTATTATACTGAAGTGTAGGGGTTCCTGGGGAGAGAAGCTACAAATTGCTCACATCAAAGATTATCTTTATCCTGGTTAGAAAGCCCCGGAAGAGGAAGAATTCTTGAGTTAGGTGGCTACTAAGGACACCTGTAAGATGACCTACATTGCCATGAGAACCACTCTTTATGACTTCATAGCAGAGGCAAGGCTTTGGATGTCCTAGGGGATGGGTGTCTTTAGACTCATTCCTTTTCCATCTGGGGACTGGACCTAAAGCCTGTTTACACTTGACAAACTGGGTCCCAGTGAGTCTAGGTGTGGCTGCTGCCTCCACCCGATGGAGACAGTGACTTTCTGGCTGAGAAGCTGTTGCCCAGCCCCACCTGGCCTCTCTCAACTTTCTGATCCTCACTCTGCAGCTTTCGCTATGGGAGGAAGGCCCCTGGCTTTGCCTAGGAGGATCTACTACACTACTAGATGGAGTCACTGGGGATGCTGTGGGTTTCCTGGCCTGCAGGAGCAGCAGGGAGGAAGATGTGGAAGGGAGTGTTCAACTCTCCAGTTCCCACTGCTGGTTTTCAGTCCTGCACATCCTCACTGCTGAAGTTGAACTGTTTCCACTTGGAAGGGGGTGGCTTTGGGGACTAGGTCTTTAATTCTGTAACTATGCCTGCCAGTTATCTTAGGTTTCCTATTTCTGTGGCAAGAGGAAGATCCTAGTGCAGCATTTCTAAGGGGTAGTCATTCAGTCCCTCCTCCTCCTAGACAAGAGATGCCACAAAGGGGCTGAGGTGGCAGATCTGCCTAGCAATGCCCAGACTTGCCAGGGATTGAGGTCAGCGGTGAGGAAACAAACAGAAAATGACAGAGACGCTGCATAACAATAGGGCAGCCAGGAAGGGGTGAGGAGTGCCTGGGTATCACCTTGGCTTAAAGCTATTTTACAGGAGGTTACATGCTCTTGAGGCCATGGAGCCTTAGGCAGTGAGTTCTGAGGAGGGCATCTGTGGGAAGGCATCTACTCCTTTAAAGTCCTCAACCTGAGACCAGGCTCAGAGAGGAGGATTTGGTACCATTTTATTTTCTACTTCTTTCCTTTCTGAGGGTGACCTCCACCTCCTCTGCCTTCTTCTCTCTACCTCTCTTTCACTCTCTTTCCTCTAACTGAAGCAGTGTACTGAATGGGCAGTTTAGAGCCTTCGTGAACTTGGTAGTTCAGCTTCTTAGGATCCATCCAGACATCCAGTCTGTTTCTCATCCCCATACAGGGCCCTGAGCTCAAGTTTTCAGGTATAGTCCACCCCTACCATGATTCCTGTGTTGGGTATGGAGAGCGAGTTCCCAGTATCAGAGGTGGCAGATAGGCTAGGAGTCAGTCTAGTCCACTATGACATAGAGAAGACAATGCTAAGTCCCTTAGCAGTCTTAACACTAGATACAGATTCTATCCCAAGCCAGCTCTGTAGCCAACATCTTGCCAACTTGTAAAAGGAGTCTTATTCTCTAACTGGGTCTCTGACTGCCTTCATCCCCTCCTGTGGAGTAGTCCTTCTTTTATCCAGGCATAGTTTACATTCTTGAAGCCTTCTACCTCTCAAACCTTGGCTACTACCCACTGCCTCCCCTCAGAACAAGCTTCTTCCCTACTCTATGCCTCTTCCTAAGGCAACTGCTCACAGGCTGCCTGGAAGTCCGCCCAGTGTCTTAAAACCACGGCTCTGATCCAGAGCCACTTTCTCAAGTCTTTCTGCTCTTTTGTTTCAGTGAGGACTGAACTGAATCCAAGTTTGTTAGGACCCTGGTAGGGCTGCCCTCTCAGGCCTCTGCCCACCAACCCCTCTCACTTCCAGGTACTGTTTTTACAAGTTTCATAGGCTGGCTCAAAGCGAATGGCTGCTGGAGTCTGCTCACTTCTTTTTAGCATTTTTGTATGGTTTCCCAGTCTAAAGAATCTTTCTCTAGTCTCTTTCCTAATGTCTCACTAAAAACTATTCAAACTTAGGTTCTTTGAAGAGCCCCTCACTTTAATGAACTTCATGGACCCATCAGCTCAGTCTGTTTCCTTAGAACTTCCTGCAACAAATGTTAACCTGTTAGCATTTGATAGCAGTACTCCGAGCTGACCGTTCTGTGCGTTTCATTAGCACAGATATTCTCATCCTTCTCGTTACTGTTCTAATATCTAAAATTCTGCATGACATTTTGTGGGCCTCATTAATTAAGTGATGAGTGAAGGAACAAGCCAGAGAGAAGACCCGCAGGGCAAGGCTTGTGTGTATTACCTGATTTGGTCACACAGTTCTTTCTCAGGCTCTTCTCAGTTCACCATTTCCATACTTGACTTCCGCTGTTAACTGTTGTTTCCTGGATGCGTTTAGCAGGTGGACAGATGCTGGATCTTCTTCAGCAGCCTAGTGAGTCCATGACTATCAGAAGCCAAAGTCTTCTGAACCAAGTTCCCCTCTTGCCTCTCTTCAAATCTGTAAGTTCCTCTATGACATCATAATTCTCTCCCCAAGACTCTATGACTAGTGGGCAGACTCACCTTTGCCCTCTGCTGGTTAAAGTTATCTACCTCTGCTGGGCTGCTTTTGTCAAAGACAGGAAGTTCTTTAGCTGATCCACATCACCCCAAATAAAAGTTAAAAGCACAAATTAGGTTGCCTAGTCCAACACACTGTATCTTAAAAAGCAAGTTCGGATACAGTATGGCAGGCTGAAGGTCAGAAGCCCTTCTCAGAAAGAGCAATGTTTGCTGAGACTTGGTACATAGTGATAGGAAAGAGGACATGGGAGTGCATGAAAAAAGAGGCATTTCAGATCTAGTGAATGTAAAAACATTTGGAGTAGGAAATGGAAGAGGACCATTTAGCAGCAAAGCTTGATGCGGCAGGGTCAGAGTGAGGGGGAGGGGAGAGGTAGACAACTACTAAAGAAGACAAATTGTGCTGATTTGAATGTGTAAGAGTGGACTCGGTGTTTCCTGAGGATAATGGGAGTCACTGGAGGACTCTACGCTGGGAACACGGGTCTCCTCTTACTCACTTTGATATTCTTAGAATTCAACTCAGTCCTTTGAGTAACAGATTTCAAAGCCAAGTCCTGTTTCATTACCTAATGTAGGGACACAGTTGAGCTACATCCGCTGTCCCTTCCACTAGGTTGTAGGAAACCTGCTACAGTAGAGACTTCTTAAAATGCATACATATATGAAAGAAATCTATTTAATCCTCCTGTTCCATTCTCTCTTTGAAGATAGTGGCAGGTGTCTAAAAGTAGGCCTGTCCTTTATATATGCAGGGCACCAGCCACAGCACAGACAGAGCTTCAGATCACGTGGTCAGGCCCTCACGATGCTTCCATCTGCATCCTATCACGAGGGTTGGCTCTCACTGTCTGTGTCGTTCTCCTGATGGGTTTATCCCAAGCACCTTCCTTTACTCTTAGCTCAGATGTCTCTCCAGAATACCAAACTTTTATATCTGATTGCTTACTGGTTACTCTCATATAGATATTTAATAACTTATTTAATTGGCATAAATCTAAACCATGTTTCCCCAAACTAGCTTCACAGAATCAACACAATTAAATTCACTGTTCTCTTTCTTATTTCTTTTTTTCCTTTTTTTAAAATTTTCCTTTTTTTTTCTTTTTTCTTTTCTTCATACAGACACTGGAAAATTCACTGTTCTCTACCAATTTGATAGTTTAAAATCTTCTTAAGTAGTTTGAGTTTCTATTAGTAAATAAGTTCTGTTCTGTTTTTATTTGATTTTTATTTTTCATTTTTAAAGATTATTTATTAAGAGTTTTCCATCCATCATGTTCTGATCCCAGTTTCCCCTCTCTCAGCTCCACTCTACCTCCCCACCCACGCAAATCCACACCTTTTCTTTCTTTTTTGTATTAGAAAATAATAGCCGTCTAAAAATGGAATAGAATAAAATAAAAAATAAAATAGGTTAAAACAAACAAGCAGAAGAAAAAGAGCCAAAGAAACATGCAGGTTGTAGGAAACCTGCTACAGTAGAGACTTCTTAAAATGCATACATATATGAAAGAAATCTATTTAATCCTCCTGTTCCATTCTCTCTCACTCTCTTTTACCCATTACCATACACTCTGTTTCCCAGTCCTCAGGATGTCCTTCACTCCTCCGTGTCCGAATCTCTTACTCTATTTCTAACCTTTGTGGTTATATGGATTGTAGCCTGCTTATCAAAGACTTGTTAATATCCACATATAAATAAGTACATATAACATTTTTCAGGGCCAGAGAGGAGGCTCAGAGGTTAAGAGCACTGACTGTTCTTCCAGAGGAACTGGGTTCAATTCCCAGCAACCACATGGTGGCTCACAACGCCTGCAATTCTACCTCCAGGGGTTCTGATACTCTCATACACATACTGGCAAAATACCAATGCACATAAAAATAAAAATAAATAAATATTTGTCTTTTGGGACTGCGTTACCTCACTAGAGATGATTTTTCTAGATCCATCTATTTACCTGTAAATTTATGGTTTTGTTTGGTAATATTCCATGTGTAAATATACCACATGTGAAGGAATTCTGGACAGCTCAAATGTGGTGAGCATGACTCTGGCTAGCTTTGCCCTTCTCCCCATTCCCTTTGCCCTCTAAAAACCATTAGATTATATTTCTAAAGTTAGGTGTTGGGAAGCTCCACCCAGTTCTGCTCCTTCCATTCCAGACTCCACTGTTGAGAAAGCCTGCCATGTGTGAGTCTACCCCTGGAGGGCATTTAAAGTCCCATGTGGTGGTGTGGTTCCTCTTCTTCCCCTGGGACCACCCAGAAATGCTTTGCTCAGATTAAACCTGGACTTAGTAATTTGGCTTTATTGGATTTATTGTACTGGTGGAGAGACTTAATAATGGGGTACAGGAACCTTCCACTGGCCACCAAAGTCTATTTCCTTTTTGACCACCTCTTCCTCCTGAAGCTGACTATCAAGGTCCAGCTATCATATCAAAGTATTGAAGCCAGCAATTAAATACCATCTTTTGCTCATCTAATTAACATATCTTTTGCTCATCTAATTAACAGGCTCATTTAATTAAAATTAAACACTTCACCCTAACACAGAGTAAGCTGCCATTTTCCTATGGACCACACCTATCTTCACTCTATCCACAGGCAGGCTTTTGTCCTTCCCCCTAAACAAACACCTCTCCTCCCTCTCCCTTGTTCTCTTCCTCCTCTCCCTCATCCTCTACTCCTGCCTTCATCTCTAATTCTCTACCCTCTGTCCTCTGGGGCAAATAAATCAATCCTCTTTGTGCCAAAAACTTGGTTTGGGGGTCCTGAGCTGTTATTTTTCCTTTTAACATTTTCTTTACCCATTCATCCATTGATAGACATTTAGACCCTTGCCAATTTCTCACAGTTGTTGTTATGAATTGTGAACAGGGTTGCAAAGAACACATGTGAGCAAGTGTCTTTGGAGTAGGATGTAAAGCTCTTTGGGTATAAGCCCCAAGAGTAGTAGAGTTGAATTCTGAGGTGCATCTATTCTCAGCTTCCCAGGAAGCAGCCGACCAGCAGCAGTGAGTGTTCACTAACCCCACATTCTCACTAGCACGACCTTGTTTTATTGATCATGGCAATTCTTTTGGATGTAAAATGAAATCTCAAAGTAGGTTTTGACTGTATTTCCTTGATGACTAAGGATGCTGAATATTTCATTAAATGTTTCTCATTCATGTATATTTCATCTTTGCAGAATGTTTTGTTTAGATCTGTATCCAATTTTTGGTTGGGTTATTAATTTTCTTGATGTCCACTTTTTAGTTCATGTGTGTGTGTGTGTGTGTGTGTGTGTGTGTGTGTGTATGTATGGAGAGAGAGAGAGAGAGAGAGAGAGAGAGTAGTTGTTGTTGAAATTTTTCCCACTTTGTACTGTAGCCTGCTGCTTTGTCAGAGTGATGTTGTCTTTTGTCATACAGAAGCTTTTCAGTGTCATGAGACCCCACTTATTAGTTGCTGTTCCAAGTGTCTTTGCTCTCAGTGTCCTGTTCAGAAAATCATTCTTTTGTGTGTGTCAGTGAGTTTGAGACTTTTCCCCATTTATTCTTCTGTCAGATTCAGTGTGTCTGACCCTATGTTAAGGTCCTTGATCCATTTGGAGTTGAGTTTTGTGAAGGGTAATACATATGGATCTATTTGCATTCTTCTACAGGAGGCCATCCAGTTTGACAAGCACCATTTTTTTAAGATGCTGTCTTTTATCTAGTATGTATTTCTGGCTTCTTTACAAAAACAAACAAGCAAAAAAAAAAAACCATGTGTCCATATGTGTGTGGACTTACATCTGGATTTTCAACTCATTGCCACTAATTTATGTCTGTTTTTTACCTTTAATATTTTAATTTCTCTAAAATTTAACATGAAAACTTTTTCCAGATTTCTCACATTGCTCTAGTGTTTATAAACTAATGTTTGAATTTTTAAACAGAAAAACATACTATCCTTTTTTCTTTTTATGTACCAATCCCAGTTACCACTCCCTCTACTTCTCCCATTTCCTCCACTCCCTCCACCCCCATACCATCCCCTATCCACTCCTCAGAGAGGGTAAGACACTTTGCTTTGGGAAAGGTTCAAGGCCC
>JAQHUG010000604.1:201512-222571 GCA_028555095.1 Dicrostonyx torquatus
ATCTTTTTTCATCCTTTTTAGTGTGAGGTGATATCTACCTATGATGATAAGGTATGTTTCTTGGATTCAGCAGAAGGATGGATCCTGTTTTCATATACAATCTGTTAGTCTGTGTCTCTTTTCTGGGGAATTGAAACCAGTGATGTTGATAGATATCAATGAACAATGTTTGCTGATTTCTTTTATTTTGTTGTTATGGTATGGGTTTCATCCCCTCTTTGGATTTGCTGGCCTGGAATTATTATTCCTTGTGTTTTCTTGGGTATTGTTAACCTTTGGATGAAGTTTTTCTTCTACTACTCTCTGTAGTAGTTAGACACTGCTTACCTTTGTAGTTAGACACTGCTTACCTTTGTAGTTAGACACTACTTACCTTTGCTTGCATCATGGTATGTTTTTCTTTCTCCACCTATTGTGGCTGAAAGTTTTGCTGGGTGTAGCAGTCTGGACTGATAATTGTTTTCTCTCTTAGATTTGTTGAACATCCATCCTGGCCCTCCTGGATTTTTGACTTTCCATTGAGAATCCAGGTGTTATTTTAGTGGTTTGCCTTTTTATATTACTTGGTTTTTTTTCTCTTGCAGTTTTTAATATTATTTCACTTAGTACTTTATTGTGTGCCATGGAGAATTCTTTTCTATTACAGTCTATTTAGTGTTTTGTGTGGTTCTTGAACACTGGTAGGTACCTCCTTATTTTGACTAGTAAAATTTTCTTCTATGGTTTTGTGGAAAATAATTTCTGTACCTTGTGTCTGTGTTTCTTCTCATTCCTTTGTTAGTATTATTTTGCAAATTTTTCTCTTTTCATAATATCCAAGATTTCCTGGATCTTTTATACCTGGATTTTTAAAGGTTTGACATTTTCTTTGACTGAGATATCCATTTCTTTTATTGTATCTTTAATGGCTAACATTGTCTCTCCCATCTCTTGTCCTCTGTTGGTGAGGCTTACTGCTGAGGATTTTGTTTGACTTCCTAAATCCTTCATTTCCAGTTTACCTCAGTTTGGGTTTTCTTCAGTGATTCTAGTTCTGCTTTCCTGTCTTGAAGTCTTAGCATCTATTAATTCCACTGCTTGTGTTTTCACAGAATTCATTAATGAATTTATTTATGTCCTCTTTGAGGTCCTTCTTGTGTACTCCGGTTGTATTGCATCTCTTAGGGCCTACTGTAGTGGGGTTGCTGGGTTCTGGTGCAGACGTACTGTCATGGGTGTTAATGATTATGTTTTTGTGCTTCTCCATATGTATCTGGGATTGGGATGATTGTGATTGTAGGTGTTGATAACTGGGTATGTTTTTGTGGGTGGGTTTTGCATTCTTTAGTTTTTGTTGCCCTCTCTTGATCTTCAGAACGTGTGATGGCTGTGGGTTGCCTGTTAGGGAGTGTTTCTGAATCCCTGTAGGTGTGGCCATGGGGTGTTCTATGTAGAATGTGTTTCTTAGGTATTAGAAACCTACATGAATGAATAGTGAATGGCTAGAAATGACCAGAAATGGGGGTGGGAGTGTTGAAAGGGTCCACAGGGTTGAGGAAAGCTGTGTCTGCTATGAGGTATGGCAGAGTTTCCATGTGGTGGAATCAGAGAGAAGAGACAGGCCCCAGCAAGGGGTCTGCTACAGGGCTGGGGATGAGACTGAAAATTTTGCAGTGGAGGACAGGAAGGAGTGTAAAGATTACCTGCCTGATCCCCAGGCCAGAGTGGCCAGTGTTCCCAGGTAGAGAGTGTCTCTGGTTATTGACAGCAGACACAAAGCACTGGGGTAAGAGAGGAAGGCTGAGTCCATCATAAGCTTCTCTTCATGTTATGTTTTTTATCTTTAGAGAAGCCACATTATTTCCTTTGGGGAAAATATTTTGTTAGACATTTTACCTAATTTTAAATATTACAATGATTTTTGGTGTTTATAGATATAATGTCTTCTGCTATGTGCTATAAACTTTTATTCTGCTAGTTTTCAGTTAGATTGAACATGTTAATTTTCATTAAAACACATTTAAAGTTAGCTTTTAATATTTGTGTCATAATCATAAATGGATCCCTATTTTAAAACTAGAAAATTATTCTAAGAATTTCTTAAGGAATAATATTTTTGATATTTTAATCTTCCATAAACTTACCTTAGTTCAGAAGAGTTCTCTCTCTCTTTCAGCATGATGTTTCTATAAACTCACTATTGCTACCTACTCTGACAACATTACTGATGGAATAACAGAGCTTTTCTTCACAGATTTAAGGGTGGTGTGTGTGTATGTGTGTGGTATGGTCTGTGTAGAGCTAGGTCCAGATCCTAAACTTTCTAATGTGTTGTACTACATGTCTGTATGTTCATGGTTCAGTATCCCATTGTTGAACTACAGTAACTTTGTAATATATTGACATGTCTGGTAGAGCTCATCCTACTCATGGTTCTTATATTTAAGAATTTTCCCTAACATTTTAAAATTTCAATCATGTGTTTCTTGTGGTTTTATTGAATTCTAATAAATGAGTAAGAATACAGCTCAATGAACTAAACATATCTGTGTGGCTGCCATCCCAGCAGAATTAGAATATGACTTCTGATGGCTTCTACTGAACCCAGGATACATCAGCAAGGGTGGAACCTCTCAGGTGGCTGAATGTCAGGCCTTCTTAGGGAACCTCCGTGACGAGGGAATTTGGCTCCTTGTCAGACCCGGAGTCTCTTTCCTATCTTTCAATCTGGTTTTTGTTGCCCAAAGAGATGGATTTTTTTTTTCGAGACGGGGTTTCTCTGTGGCTTCTGGAAAGTCCAGAAGCACTGGTGGCCTCATGTCTGTCATGGACCCTTCCCATAGGCCTTTCATTTGGAGGATATGTGGTTTCCTGGGGAAGACACTTCAGGTGAGAATTTAAACTCGGTTTGTATCTCAGCCAAGGTGCCTGGCTAGTCTATGTGTTGCTGCTTTATAAATATTGTAGAAAGACTGGTTTGGGCAGGCAATTGTGTTTTTATAGGGCTTTCATTCAACAATCAAAGGAAAGACACATGCGCTTGCTATGCAGAATACCTTCTTCGCAAGTGCCCTGGTCGTTCTCCCTCTTTCCTTGGGCGCAGCTATTAGTTTGTTCTGGAGTCAGACAAGTCCTTACTTCTCGGTTGTTATTGCCAGCATCAGAACAGTTTAAGGACATGTCTAGTTCTCCATACTGTGAACAGTCATTGTCTAAATTTGCCTCAGCCTGGGCTCCGTGAGAGGCCCATTACAGCCTGGCAGATCCCCAGTGTCTCTCCAGGGGAATTAGAACCACTGCCAGAGCTTTGGGCTTTGACTCAAATCCCCAGCGTTCCTCTGCTGGTTTTAGTATGTATCCTCTCCATCACAATGTCATACCTCCCAGGCATTCCCCAATTCAACTCTGGCTTCCATTCTGAAGAGTCTATAGGCACATTAGTTCCCGGGGGTAGCCACAGCTGTTCTATTTTTCCTTGGGTGAAAGCCTCACCAGTAGCAGGATGTCAGGAACCCTTCAGGGTAATGATTCTGAGAAAGAATTTTCAGTGATTATTGACTAGTCACGGATGCTGCAAAGCTTAAGACTGAGCTGTGCTGCCTCCTGGTGGAAAATGTGGTTCTTTCACGTCCTGAAGGGTGGGTGAGTAGGTGTCATCTGACAAATGAATTTCAAAAGTTTCTGTGCCATTGGATTTATGAGTACATATAATAGTGTGTTTTCAATGACTATTATCTCAGTGCCAAACACATTTGTACATATATGCTCTATGATACATAACAGAATTCTGATAAATGTTTATTCTTTACATAAGAGCAATGTTAAGTATTCTGGATAGAGGGTTCTGCAAGGACCCCGTTCAAAAAGAAATCAGAAGCACGCAGCTAGAAGTGAGTTGGCCATCTGATGGCCAATCTCCAAGCCACAGAGTCAGTATGAGATTGGTGTGTTTCCTTTCATCCCCAAAGTGACGGTGACCTTTACACAGCACTTATACCTGCTGGCCACTTTTATGGAGGAAGTGTCCATCTGGAGCTGTGGCACCTCCACAAGCCTCCTTGCTCTGAAGGCCTGTGTCTCCACTGTTAACTGGACTTTATACTCAGACATGAGTATAAAGCATGTCTTCTCCCTGCCATGCTCTTGGGAGGTTCACGTCGTGTTTGCCTAAAACTCTAGATCCTCCTGGAGCCTGGCTAAACCAAGAGTGCTGGATGAGACACATCTTCCAGGGATGCATGAGCCCTCCCACGCCTATCTTTTGGCTATCCTCTCCTGGACTTTTTCTCATAGCTTATTTTTTTCTCATAGCTTGTTTTTCCTTTTCTTAGCAAATTCATCCATTAAAATTCCTGTTAAACTGCATACATGACTTCTACACCTCAGTTGAACCCACTGCATAGACACTTATACCCATAACTTTTAAGACTCCAGTGCAAGAGTTTGGCAGGTCCTATATTTAAATTCAAGTTATCTCATTAACTTACAACTTTTAGTAAAATTTAAATTTATTGAAAATATTTAGAACTTAGAAACTTAGAAGCAATCTTTTATTGCATTATCTCATTTGATCTTAAAGATAAATCAATTTTTGTTGTGGATGTTGTTTCTATTCTGAAAAGTCAAAGTGAGATGCTGGATGCCACTCTGTTTAGCTTGGAAATGGGAGAACATCCTCCTGCCCATCATGCACTCTCACTACTGCCCTCTTGTGGTCTGGTGCCTATCAGATTTATACTTAATGTTTTCTAAACAGCATTGCTGGCCATTAGGGCCTACTGAAGGTCTAGCTCATTACAGCCACTTTCGTCCCCAAAGAAACTCTACATATAAGACTGAAGGTCGACCAAATGACCCAGAGGAAATATTTCCATCTTTTAATTCTGTTGTTTTCTATTATACTGTTCTTAAAATTATTAGAGTAAAACCTGTGTAGAATTATTAAGAACTAAAAGTACATGTCATTTCTTGCTGAGAGGAATTAGATTTTATTTTATGGAAAAATGGTTTCTGAAATCTTTTAGGTATATCATTTTAACTTTTAATTCTTAATAGAAGAATACTTTTGTTTTTAAAAGAAATACACACAATATTTTGACATTAAAGTTGATAATGAAGAATTTTCTTTGTGACACATCAGAGGTGAATAAATTTGTTTTGGAACAATGGAATACTTAAAATATTGAATATAACCCAAGCTTATGGCAATATTAAAAATAAAAGATGATACTAACAAAGGTTCCCTATCCATTAGATAATATACATCGAGCTGACTAGTATCCAGAAATTTTGTTTGTAAATTCCTGCCAAGTTAAAAGTCGTGTGCTCTGGGATCAGATAATCTGTTAGTGCCTTCCTACTTTTCTGATTAGGTATCTTACTTTCTCAACTGTCTTTATATGCTAATGAGAAACATGACATGTACAATTTACTGGCCACAATGACACTTACGTTCTCTATAAGATTTGTGACTAAAATTATCACTTATATGGAAATTGTTGATGTGTAGGGAACCTCTCATATATCCCTCACCAATCTTATGAACTCCAGCCTGCTCAGGATTGAGGCTCAGAAACCGTCCCAGCGGTGGGTGGGGCACCTCTGTGGCCTGTGGATCAATATTGGGTTGGAAGGGACAGAGCTTGGAGAACATTTTCCTAAACCCATGATATCTGTCCCCTTGAATAGAAAAGGAAAAGAGCCTAAAATATGTAGGCAGCCACAGCATGACCTCATGGGTGTCTTTCTACCTGGCGTTGTACAGTTCCTCACTGATTCTGGTTCCTGTGTGGAGATATGCAGTGGGGGCTCAGTTACTGAGAACTATGGATGCCCTGTGCCACCTTCTTGGGCATCACACTCTCCCACCGAGAGTCTGGGCAGCAGAATGTCCCGCGTGCAGGAGGACCAGTGGTGCTGTAGCATTAGGAATATTAGTCTGTTTATGTTCTGGAAACATCCTTCAACATCTTTCCTCAAGATCTGCCCTGCACATAACCCTCCCAACACTCAGGCTCTGGGTCTACCTGGAAGGAAATTTCCTGCTTGACTGCTTCATTGTGGAGTCTGGTTAGGGAATCAATGCAGATCAATACAGGTTATACTAGGACAATCAATAAACACCAGGAAGCTAAAGGTACCATCATAGACAAGCTTTATTTCTGCATACTGACAAAGCAAAGCGCTGGAAAACGGTTGTCTTTCACCGTCAGTTCTTCTTGGCCTAGGAGCAGAGCCAATGCCAGGAGGCCCAGAGGATCCCATTACCCAAGCAACTACTTCAGGAGGGGAGGGAGGAAGGCCGAGACAAAGGAGCATCAGTTCAAGGCTGGTCAACTGCAGTTTCCAGAGCTGTGACAACAGCTAGAACATCCTGGGAACTCGTTCTCAGGGTGGTCAGAGCGCTGAGGCTGGCGAAGGTAGAATCGAGGAAACCGGTGAGATACTAAGGAGCATCTGCCTCCGAAGCCAGAAATGCAGCAGGTAGAAACACAACAGGAGGAGACTGGAGGGCCTCTGGGAGGGAGGCATGGAGCAGGAGCCCGGGGACCTGGAAGGGGGCACTTGGGTGGACCCTTAGGAGAGAGCTGGCACTTCTGCTTTGTTTGCTGGGAGGACATCTTGGTTTTACTGCGATTATCCTAAAGGGGAAAATGCAGACATTTTGATAAACTAGTGAATGCACACTGTTTTGCTCTGACAATTCTGCACAGACTGAAACACTGCAGCTGAATCTGTGAGTCCACAGACTGTGTCATTGAAAGAGAGAAGCCCTGGTTTCCCAACATGGAAGAAACACGGCACTGGGTAAGCCAGAATGAATTAGGTAAGCCTTCTCCTCCCTGCCCTGATTCTCTGAAGACTTCAAACGCCTGAAGCGCTTGGTGGCTTTCCAAACTTTAAGTTGGTTTTTCTTATATGATCTACGTTATCCATTTACCGTACTTTCTGCCCAAGTGCATCGTTACATCACCTTGCTCCACAGTCTCTCTTTGCTTTGCTTCCGGGTCATGGATTCTGGCTAAGTTCTAACCTTCTGTCCTGTGTGGCTCTCTTGCCCTACAACAGCCTCCATCCTTCCATGACTTCCCAACACTCCAATCTCTAGTTAACATTTGGCCTTCCTGGGATGGCGGTTTCAATTTGTCTTCATGATTTCATATGCCTGAAATTGCCCATTAGCTCTTGCTCATTCTCCATCCTGGACTGGATTGCCCCATTCAGCTTGGCTGTATCCTCACCAGTCATCCCTCAAATGGCCATCAGATCGGTAAGAGGACTCACCTTGTTCTCTTAATCCCAGGCAGCCGATGGAACTGAGGAGACCCTGTGAGTAGAAGTCTTTTATACATCTACTGCTCCAGACTCAGAATTAGCCATGGATGATGTGAAAGCTGTTTGCCCATCAGGTGACTGTGATGACAACAACCCACATGCTAGTGGCTGTCATTTTGTTACTGTGTCACTCTGGGTCACCAGCAGCTCCTCAGGAATATCTTCCCAGGGCATCTCTTCTCTCCATAAGCCTTGGTAATATTTCCATAAAGGCAAGAAGATCATAGTTTACAAGGACACATACATGAATGAAGCTTGGGGACTAGGCTGAAGCTGTCCTTTCTGGAAGAGGCCAAAGTAAATGGGGTGACATATTTAAAGCCAGAGATGCTGGGCCAGCTCAGGAAGCCAAGATGGAATTTTGAAGCTTTCGCCAAGTTTGGAACCAATATTAAAAGCACTTGTGACCACTAGGGAGGACTCAGTGGATTTGAATCAGATAGCAAAAACGCCTGGACCATTGAGCAATGAAGTGTCAGATCCTTCTGGAAAGGGTGCTGGTTACTGCTGCCTCTCCCCACAGGCCACAGCACTAGCATCCAGACTGAATGAAGGAGAAGCTCAAAGTTAGTGTTTCCAGATCCTGACCACAGACTCAGACATCTTTTCTGTGTTCATGGCTCCTCTTTCCATTTTGCTTGTCTGCATCCACTGTAGTCTACTTTCTCCCTCCTCAGGAACCTCCTTATTTTCACATGCCACCCCAACCCCATTTGCTTTTCCTATCCCACTCTTTCAAATCCTTTTTTTAACTTTCTTGCCTCTCTAGCTTGTCAGTACACAGCTGACAGAACCTCAGCCTTCAGTAAGTTCACCCTACCATGTTTAATCGCTGTCAAAATGAAAACAAAAATTAAAAAAAGTCATTTTGTCAAGTTGACAGTATCATAAAATTGGCTGACCTAAAATGCAACGTCCATTCAGCAGACCCTTTCTCTCCTGAGGCCCACAAGGTTGCCTTCTCTGTAGATGAGATGGAAAGTACTTCAGCTTCCAGCTCTGTCTCCAAGCTCACTTACACCTATCATCTTCCTTGGTAGCCTCCCGTGCCACATAGCAGAAGCAGCCCCTTGGCTTTTGTGACACCTGCCCCTCTCTTTTCTTTGTATCTTGAATGTGGATTGTTGTATTTCCTCCTGTCGCATATTCACCATCCTGATTCCCATGCTTCTGCTTATTTTCCATTGTTTGTCCTTCTGCCTAGAATGGAATCTCAGCACTGACTATTTATCCCGAGCGCCTATACAATGCCTGATGTTCAAGAGCCTGATGAGTATTTTGTGGCTAAGGCAAAGTGTTTCCCTTTTTTGCTTTTTCAAAGAAAGAGTGTCTCAGAGGCCAAATCAGCCAGCAAACATTTGAGGCAGTTGTGAGAAGCTGCTCCCAAGGTGGAGTCATTGGCTTTGGTCAGTAGCAAGAGCATTGAAAGAGTTTGGTTTGGGCCATGTTGCTTCCCCTAGGATTCAGAGATGACTGGACAAATCTTCATGTATGGGTTTTCATTTATGGGTATCAGACTTCCAGAGAACTCTGGCCTCATATCATTTTTTATGATTGGATTTTCTTTCTGAACATTGATCTGAAACAAGAATGGTTATGCATTTGTTCTTGGTGTGTAAGCATGTGCGGATAGAGAATATTTGAAGGGCAGGCACAGCGTGAGGGAGGAACTTCATATTGGTATTCAGCTCATCTCATTTATTAGAGATAATTGCTAGCACTTTGCTTCATTGTGTCAAAGAACAGTACTGTGTGTCTACGTGATCCTTGATGGGGTGTACCTCTCCCAGTTAGGGGAGCAGCGAGTTACTGTAGCCCATATCTACAGATAAAGACAGACTATGCTCCTTCTCTGCAATGATCTCTCTAAAAATTGTTATTTTAAACAATTGAAAACTAATATTTTAATAGACTGATCTAAGCTATCAATGAATTTACTGATTCAACTATAAAAAAACCAAAATTTTTATATTTATTTATTTAGTGTGTGTGTCCAACCAAAAGTGTCTTATAACAGATGGGGATGAACTTGGTCTGCTCTGGAAAGAGAGTGACCATAATATTATTGGGAACAAAAGGAGAAAGCACGAGACTATGGCTGTTCCCTATGTGCTGGGCTGTGTGATCTTACTATGCAGATTCCTGGCTTCTGCCTTAGATCCCTTATATCCCAGTAGCCAAAGCTGTCTCACCCCCTTCTCCTCTGGCAGCCAGTCTTGCGACCGTGAGTCTCCCGCCACACCTCTGCATTGCCTGTTGCATCAGCTTCACAGTTTTATATGAAAGACAAGCTGGAAAAGCATGCACCTTGGAATCGGAACTCTGGTATTTGAGCCCCTGATATGTCACATCGCAAACTTTGAACCTTAAAAAAAAGCCAATCTGTAAAACGAGCTAAAAAATAGAAAACTTAAAAGCTTTTGTACTATGATGATATGAATAAACTTGAGGGAGGTCTCAGAAATATGAGTTCTACTCTAAAATGTCATTCATTCTTTTTATTGCAATTTTTATTTATATTACATACCAACCACAGTTTTCCCTCCTCCTTTCCTGGCAGTCCCTCCCCAACTTCCTTTCTACCCCCACTCATCCACTTCTCAGAAATAAGGCCTCCCTTGGGAGTCAACAAAGCATGGCACATCAAGTTCGTAATCTTTAGCTATTTGGGTTGTCTGGCAGGAAGAGTCATAGAAGGCAACAATCTGGGTCTTGCACCCACCTTTTGAGCAATTAATTATACCTTTACCTGCTTTACACATGGGATTTAATAGGATCATGATGCTTAGAAACAAGACCAGAGATAACTGGCCATCTCTCACTCCATCTCCGCAAGAGGCAGAGAGAGGGATATGACCAGAGACTTACATTTTAGAATGATTGCCAGGGTCTCCATTTGGATGCTTAAAGCTGGGGTATGTAGTGAACAGACAGTCTGCAGGCTTGAGGTGAGGCAGAGCTAGGCTTGGGGAGAGTTCTTTACTGATAAGCATGTGGGGAAAGGGATTAGTTGTAGGATGTATGGAGAGTCTCTGCTTGGTCAAGGGCCTGCCTAGCCATAGCTCGTGTATTCCTCAACTCCACTCTTATCTGCCTGTGCACTTCCTCACCACCTTGTCTGTCTAAGGACCGAGGAATGTTATGGATTCCTATCTGGCTTGGGTGTTCTCTCTAATGGAAGGGTGAGGTACCAGCCAGGCCAGCATCTGCATGCATGAGATTCTTATCAGTCTAATCCCTAAGTGATGAAAGAGAAGAAACCAAGGATCATCCTTTAGCTTGAGTGGTCAGATCAGTCTTTGAAATTTCTAGCCTCCTACAGGGTAGAAGAACAGGAATCACACCTGGGGTTCACTGTGCTTCCCTCTGGCACGAGTAATAGCCGTTGACTATATCCAAAGTCCGGGGTCCATGTGTCTCATAGTGAGGAGAAGAAGGGACAAGATTTATTTGGCTTAACCCACCACTTTTATGGTCTTAAATTCCAGTCACATTACTCTACCTGTATAACATGCGTTAAAGGCATAGGTCCATATAAATATATAATGTGTGTGTGTATAATGGTAACTATGTATAATTATATGTAATGGTAGTTTAAAAAAATAGTGTGAGACAGCCAAACACTAGGCAGATCCAGGGGAATTCGCAGAAGAGAGGGAGGAAGGACTGTAGGAGCCAAGGGGGTCAAGAACACCATGAGAATGTGACCGATGGAATCAACTAAGCAGGTCTCATAGGAGCTCACAGGGACCAAAGTGACCATCATGGGGCCTGTATGGGTCTGAGCTAGGTACTCTGAAAACACATTGTGATCATGTATGTTGTTGATCTTGTGAGAATCTAACAGTGGAAGTGGGGGTGTCTCTGTCTCTTGCCTATTCTTGGGACCTTTTTTCTCCTAGTTGGCTGCCTCATTCAGCCTTGATAAAAGGGTGTGTGCCTAGTCTTACTGTCACTTGTTATGCAGTATTCAGTTGACATCCCTGGGAGGCCTGCTTTTTAAAGGGGAAACAGAGTAGGAGTGAATTTGGGAGAAAGGGGAGGCAGGAGAGTCTGGGAGGAGTGGAGGGATGAGGCGAAGTCCAGTTGGGATGCAATTTATGAGAAGAGAATTTCTTAAAGTGTGAGAAAAACACAGCACAACACAACAAAATACCCACAACCATACAGTGCACATATTCTATGGGTGATCTGTAAGGCAGACTGTAGTTATAAAATTTGTGTTTATTACAGGTTTAAACGGCCTCTAGCTGCTAAGTTCTATAGGATTTGGGGTTCCACACCAGTATCATATCCCCCACCCTCAAATCCCACTAGGATGATGTGGTAGATCATCTCTGGAACAGACGGACCGTCTGAATGCAAGCATGAGCCTAGACTGGAGGCTGGCTCTCTGAACGCCTTGTGCATTGTTGGGTCCTCAGTGCCAAATGAGTGTTGCTGTTTGTCTCTTGATCCTGAGATCATTATGAGTGTTCCATGCTTGAAGTTGTCCTCGGTCAAAAAGGATCTATGTGGCTTCTGGCCTGTCATCTCCGTGGCAACAGCTGTGCTGTCCTTTCTTCTTTGTGAAGAATGTGATGACACACTCTCTGGACCCCTACTTGAGTTGACCTGTTGAGGAGGAAATGGCTGAAATGCACTATTGGAAAGACTATTCATAGGCGTCACAGCAAACAGTGCTTGCCAGCCCGAAGACAGGGGTGAACAGACGTCATTCTGCTTTTATTTTTCTTTCAGGCAAAGATCCCAAAAAACATTCCTATTTTTCACGAAAGGAGGCCCCACAGCCTAGAACATCAGAGCATTCTTATTGCCATGTGACTTCATCTTTCTGTCCAGGTGAGCAGATCCCTCCATGCCTCCCCTTTTTGAAGACTGCATACTAATAAAGTCCCTGGCTCATAACCCTTCTTCAATCTTGACCTCACCTTGTTGACTTCTGTACTGGACCAAACGTCCAGCTCCACAAAAAGGTATCCTACAGTGAGAATGTCTTAAGAGGAAGGTAAGGGAGACGATTCATTTGCCCATCACCACCCCCCTGACAAAAGTTATTTCCAATTAGAAAAGCAGTGTGGCCTTGAGCTAGCACAGCCTGACTCTAAAGAGGGCAACGAAGGCATTACAAAGGCACAGGCATGTTGCTTGGGTCTTGAGAAGACCATTCCCCTCTCTGTGGCACTAATATTCTCTGTCTTCTCGTTCCAAGCTTGTATTTATATTCTCGGATATGGTGGTTCATGAAAGGGGAGCCTCCCACATCCTCACCTATCTGTATGCACACTTGTATTCCACATGATTTCTTTCCTTTCATAGCAGTGCTGAGTTGGGTTTGCTGCCTATGGAAAAACAGAATATTGCAAAGTTTAAAATCGAGTATGTTTCAGCTTCTAGATCCCAGGGCAATTAGGGCCAACCCAGCAAGGAGAGGCATGGAGTAGGGAAGCTGTGGTTTCTGCCTCCATCCTGATTCAGTAACAGATGAGGAATTCCACATCTGATTGCTCATGAGCCATAGGAGGAAGTCGTTTCAAAATGCAGAGCCTTCATCTCCAACTAAAAACTACTGGATTATAACCTCCAAGGAGTCAGACTGAAGCATATGCATTCTTAAAATACCTCCTGGGTAATTCTGCCAGATTTGAAAAGTCTCAGAGTGATCCACAGAGCAGAGATGTAGCCAGCCATTAGAACGTTCTGATGACATTTCTGCTGCCACCCATTTCCTTCCTTTGAACTCCTTTGGAAATTTTCATGGGTAGTTAAACTACGCACAAAGCTCAGGCCTCGTCCCAAACCACTCACCCTTGAAGAGGCGTTAGCCAACATCAAGTTCTAACAATGAGATTTGTTACCAGAACGGAAGCACTTTCACTTGAAGAACTCATTATGTCATTATGGAAGCTCATTTATTTTGAGTTTTTCTTTGTTTTGAATTTTTTTCCTAGTAAATGTATAAATCAGATACTAAGGAATTCTGACTATACCTTTCAAATTCAGTTTTTATACAATTCATTATTACCAAACAGTTATTAACTGAGCTAGTCATAAATAAAATATCTCACTAGGTTTGGTTATGTTTACAAATGAGAGCTGAAGTCTCTCATCTTAATGCAAAGAGTTGAAATATAAGCAGGGTTAATACTAAACCCAAGGTCAGCCCAGCATTCGTGCTCGAGACTAGATAAAGAGGCAGAGAGAGCACAGAGTAGCTGCTCACAACACGCTAGCTGTCCAATGTCTGCAGTCAGATCATTTGGCCTCAGATTCCCACTTCATTTCCTATTAGCTGTGGGGCATAAGCTCGCCCATGGCATCTTGGTTCCTGATGTGCAAAGCCATGGCGACAGTTATTTCTTCTCCATAGAGACGCTGTGAGAACTGTCAGCAGCATGTGAACAGTGCTTGGAGATTTTCCTGCTATGTTGCTGCTATTGCCTTCACCATCATCGCCACAGGCTGGCTTTGAACTTGCAAACCCTCTGAGAGTTGGGATTACAGATACATACCACCATACTTGTCTTTTTATTATTGTTATTACTACCAGCTGGTTAGTTCAATGCCACGTAATAATGAGGACATACCTTTTCATTTCTCCAAAGATTTACAAATACCCATATTTTTTCAATTAAATACAAACCTAGGGCTCTCTAAAGAAATGGCTAAATCAAAACTGAAGGCAGAGTCAGAAAGTTAGGGTATATTCAGAAATGAACTACTGATGTTACATGAAAGGTGCACAAAAAGAGTAAATAAAGAGTTTCCCACGCTAGAACAATATGCTGTTCCTATCAACTGTTAAAATTTTGTATATGGGGCATTTTAATATTCATTTGTTCTGATCAAATACCCATTGTATATATTTACCATGTGAAACCTGTTTTAAAACCATATGGTATGGCTAAGCCGGGCTAACTAACACTCATTTCCTCACATAACTAACATTCTGTTATGGTGTGAGCACTTCAAGTCATTGATCTGTCTGTCTTCTGCCTGTCTATCTATCTATCTATCTATTTATCTATCTATCATCTATCTTTCTATCCTCTCTCTCCCTCTCTCTCTCTCTCTCTCTCTGCCATTGCCATGTTTATCTGTCTTATCTATATGTAGGGACTTTGTACAACATAAGAAATATGTGTTTTCCACTCAGTATAAAACAAAGTTACACTGTGTTCTATCTATCTATCTGTCTGTCTATCTATCTATCTATCTATCTATCTATCTATCTATCTATCTATCTATCTATTTATCTATCTTTCATCTATCTCATTTAGTTTTTTGAAACACAGTTGCTTTGTGTAACAACTCTGGGTACTTGCTTTGTAGACCAGGCTGGACTGAGCTCACAGAGACCCACCTACCTCTGCCTCCTGAGTGCTGGGATCAAAGGCTACGCCCCCACCACCCAGCAGGCACCCTGTATTTCCAACATTAAACTAAAGCCATATTGTGGCCATACTGAAGACACTCATCAGACAGGCATTTCTTTATGAACACACATATGCTTGAAAACTATGACGCTGGCATAAATTTTTATGAAGAAAAATGATCATCCAGTCACTAAATCACTTCTACAGCAGTGTTTTGAAATGAATTTGATGTAGTCAAAACAGTGTGTGTATGGTGGTGTGTAAAGAAGGTGACTGGAGCTAGGAATCTCAGAACTGTCTAGGAAACATGAATAGGCTGAACTATTAGGACCATCCTTGTTAAAATTAGCTTCTGCCACGCTTTATTCATTGTTATTTGGTAAATGCCTTTCATGAAGATAAGAAGTAAATTTTAGGAAAATAAATTTTCATACATTTGATAAACACAATCAACCAAGCACTGATACTTTTCCTTTGGGGAATTCTTTTCAGACCCCTTTATAACTGTGTTGACTGTGTAAAACTCACTATTTAGAGATCTATTGACTGAACGTAGTCATTCAGGCACCAAAACACCATTGCTCACAGGAAACTACTGTTCACAGGAGAAGTTATTTTTGACATTAGTCAAAAGAAAGCAGTATGCAGCTTTTTAAAATATGGGTTTGTGACAATCAGATTATTTAGACACTTGTAAAGTCTTCCAGGAATTGCTTCTTTCTATGACATTTTCCTTCTGTGGCTACAGCAGTCCCTTAACAAAGACCTACTTTTGTTGCTGAGCAGAAGAAATCCCTCTTCCTAAAGCATGATTTTCCTAAATAAAATCATTTTAAAGTCTCTCAAAAAACAGTCAGGAATTTCTATAACGCTACAATTTCAATTCTAAATATATATTCTAATAAAACTGAATTATCACCAATGAGAATGCTCATTACACTTTGTCTCAACATCAAAAGGGTGGACACAGGAAAGTAGTTATGGTCTTAGTGCCAAGTGTCATGTGCTGGTTGGTACTTGTCCCTATGGAGGGTGCTGACAATTACTATTTTATTGCTGAGTTTTAGTTTGCTTTGTTTATTTATTTTAAAGATTTATTTTGTGTTTGTGGGTGTTTAGTGTGACTATATACATGTGTATCACATGCATACCTGATTCTGGCAGAGGCCCGAAGAGGGGTTAAGAATCACTGGAGCCGCAGTTAAAGCTGATTGTGAGCCACCATATGTGTGCCAGGAAGAGTAGCCAGTGCTCTGAACCACCAAACCATTTCTCCAGCCCATATTTCCTTAACTTTAAAGATTTATTTTTATTTGTATGTATGTGTATACAGGTGTGTTGTATGTGTTTTCCACATATGTGCAGTTGTTGGAATAAACCTGAAGATGTCCCATCCCCTGGGGCTGGAGTTACTGATAGCTGTGAGCCACCTGGTGTGGGTTCCAGGAACAGAACTTAGACCTTTGAAAGAGCAGCAAGAGTTCCTGGCCTCTGAGGCACCTCTTCAGCGTCGACTCAGTTTTACCATATATACTACAGAATATCATAAAATGTCCTGTTGTGTTACTTTTACATATAGCTAAGAAGTTACTAGTCATGATTATTTTGATAATAATTCTAATAATTCTTAATTTTTAAGATAAAATGTTTATTTTAATCATCTTTTTATGCTTATCGGCATTAAAAATTCATTTTTCTTCTTTCTTCTTATACTTTTTTCAGTATTATGGATTTAACAGAGACGTTCATCCATACCTATCAAATGCTCTACCACTTCTCCCATTCTCCCACACTAACAAATCTTTTTGTTAAAAAAAAGATTTGCATCATCTCATGAATAGTAACAATTACACGTGCATAATGATGTATAATTATGACACATATGTGCATTTGGATATAGGTCACAACAAAGGTAAAATTAGGTACTAGATGGCTGTAGAAATGAACACTCTATGGATTGGAAATGATATGAAGTTTCTTTGAAAATAGTAAAATTTATTGGACTAGATGCTCAAGAAATGTACATGCGTGAAAACTCTTCACATGGAGTTTATATTGAAATGAGACATAGCTGAAGTTGAGACTCCCTTGAGACCTTATAATGTATATCACACTCCCCTAAAAGCCAGGCTAGTAGATCCTAGGCTTGGGCCCAGACTTTCTCCAGAAGAGTAACACTTTAACAGTGGAATTTTATTCCTTAAATTCAGGAAACTCAGTTGGAGAGTTTACCATAGGTATTGAGGGTATAAACTCATGTCTGTCGTCTTTACTGGAGCTCCAGCCACATTGAAGCTCACACTGTTGACAAGCGCCCCCTTTGCCTTGTGTTGGCTTCTGCTGGATCCTCCCCATGGAAGGTGCTTCCTCCCACACCCCAGGACCAACATCTGCCTACATTTAAAAGTCCTGCCCAGAAAGCCTGTTCTCCGCAAGCCCCTAAAGGCTTTTCCCTTGTCTTGTCTTTCTCTCCAGGAGTTCTAAGACCTACATTGATTCATACCATCAGAGCCTGAGAACATAGTGCTCATTGGTACTTACTGTGGCCCGTCCCTTTTTCTACATCATTTTCTTTCTTTAAGTTCTTTCTTTTGTTTCTTATTCTTGAGATAACAATTTAATTACAATGCACTCATTTTTCTCCTCTAAAGTTTAGTTTAAACACTCTCATAAACCCTTCCCCACTCGCCTCCAAATTCAAGGCCTCATTTTTTCATTAATTATTATTGCATATATGTATGTATATTTGGAAAGAAACGTCTTAATAAATAAATGAATAAATAGTAAAAATAACTTGTCTTTAAATTCTTTTGAACACATTTAAGATATACAAATGAGTAAATTAATAAACATTAATTTTGTTAGTCCATGTAATTTAATCTGTAATATACCTTACTTCTCCTGCTGGATCATAACATTTGCTACCAGAAGGTCAAATCTCCCACTTCCACCCTTAAACAGAGGCCAACACTCAATTGTGTTTAACATGAATGCATTATGAAGTTACAGAGAACTGAAGTACAGACCCCCACAAACCTTCCCTAAGAGGAGAAGGACCCACTGGAGGGGTCTCTGCACTTCTGCACTTCTCGAGGACACACAGAAGTCACAAGTCACAACCATGCACCATGACCAACTTTATTGTTGCTAAACTGAAGGGGTGGACTGGAGAGAGAAACAGGAAGTGTTTTTAAGGCCAAGAGAGGTAGAGGGCTGGGCCTCCTGGTGGAATTCATAAGTTTGGATGGGGAGAAGATCTCTGGAGCTGTGTACCCACCCTCCTTTGTGCCCAGACTCTTAGCACTCTTCCTCTTTGCAGTGGTAGGTGGTACCGCCCCTGAGGCAGCGGGGCTGTGGGTGGTGAATTATCCTGCGTCCAGCAGTGTTTGGAAGCCCTGACCTTTGGGAGTGTGAAGAAGAGCTTGCTGAACAAGAAATCCCATAAGAAGATGAGAAGGTCTTAAGACAGGGGACTGGGCACTGGGGAGGTGGACATTTGGGAGCACTTGGGAGCTCCTGAGGTTTTTGCTTCTGCTGTGACATCACTCAGCGAATGCTTCAGATCTGGAAGAAAAAGAACATATCAGAGATGGGGAAGCGTAGGGCACACGTCTCAGGAGTCCAGGCTGCCATCAATGGAGCCAGCATTCACAACTCAAGAGAAGACTATCCCAGGAGGAAGAACAGTGTTACTAAAGGGTTGGGCTTACCGGGAGTAAATTCTGGTGAGAATTCCTAAGAATTTGTCAATAATGAATTAATAATTTATCCCCTTCATATAAAAGAAAAGTAAAGTTTAACTTGCAGAACTAACAAGACACTTTTTCCAAGGCTGATGTCTGCCATGATCAAGTGTAAAGAGCAAGTACGTGCCTGCTGCTGAGCTACCTGGTTCCCGGCCTCAGCTTTCTAAGCTGTGTGGTGTCTATCTGCTGCTGAGCTACCTGGTTCCCGGCCTCAGCTTTCTAAGCTGTGTGGTGTCTATCTGCTGTTTCTTCTGCCTTTTCCCCCATGGGACTGTCCCATGTTAGATCACTTCAGTGTTCTTGGCATGGATGTCCAGCCCTTCCCTTCTCCCTGCTACAAATTTTTCCTACCTGGTTTATTAATTTGCTGGGAGGGAAACTAGGGGATGCCAAGACTTCCTTAGCAAAGTTTGAACGAGTGGCATTCAAGTGTCTCTTCACCCCAAAGCAGCCTTACCTTCAAAGAAGATGAGTAGACAAGTCACCCCAGGAGAAGGCTGAGGTTTTGTGGGACCAGGACAGAAGGTGCTTTTTTATACATCCTCCACTTGAAGCCTCCAGGCTACTTGTTATTGGAGGGCAGTCATGGAGTGGATGATCTATCCAGGTGTTTCATAATTACCAGGGCAGGATTTCTCATCTGTATACACCTGGGATGCATTTCAGAGGGAATTCCATGTAAGCTAGTGATGAAAAGGCTAAGGCCTTAGGCTGGCTTGCGTACACATGAATATACCACACAAATCCTATGAGGTGAGACAGGATGGGAGACTAGGAAAGGACTCCTAGATTTAATTTAGAATGGGAGAGGGAAGATAGCCTTCAGTCTGTGACAGAGTCAGAGGAAGACCCGCCTTGTCTATCTGCTGGCACCTATGACTGAATGTTCAGCTCAGCACCATGTACTCTGTGGGACTTTCCTGGTTCTATCGTCTCATCAGTTTCCTAAGTCTTCTGCACTCAAATCTACATCTGTCCCAGGTCACAGTGACCTAGATACATACCTTATCTCCTCTGGTAAATGGAGTGACAGATCCTTGTCATTATCACTTCTGCATTCCTAGAGCCTGATGCTATTTCCAACACATGCCAAAAATGTTCATTAATGTTTGATGAAGGGTTCAATCTGCCCAATTTTAGAACAGAGCTTGTATCCCAGAGGAACAAAAGCCAGAAAATAAGACCCAGCTCAATCTCTTTGTAGCTAGATGTTCATTTTTATTGCCCTTTTGTGAACACTCTTTCCAAATCTGTGGGTGGACCTTGCCTGATGCAACAGACTGAGAGTAGGGAGGAGAGAAAACATTCATAAATGCCTTCTTTAAATACAAATGAGGATCTGTGTGTTGATCAAGACACCTCATGGAAAAGCCTTTTACAAAGCAAAAGTTTTTCTTCATTTTTTATGAAAATTGATATTATCCCATGTTTTTTTTCCTTAGGGTGAAAATACTGTTTCTCACTTCCAGGTGTTTCCGTCTCAGAGTCACTGTTGATATGCACATCTCATTAAAAAGCGATGGTGAGCTTGGCATTGTGCACTGGGCCGCTGCCTCTAACCATCCCTAGAAAGCATGCTATAATGTAGAAACAACAGACTAAGTGGGAAAAGATAGAAATTGATTGTAGGAGAGTACCCAAAGATCACGTTGGGGACAAAGGTGAACATGATTGAGGTATGAGATATGGAATAAGGGTCCTAGCCAGGGTAGAAAGCAGAGCAAAATCATAAGAAATTGCTTTTGGAGGGCTAAACCCAGCAGGGTGGGGTTATTGAAACTTGTCTGTTCCTTTTGAGAAGGTTTGGGGATGTAGGCTGGATGAAGGGAATTTAAAGTACTTATGAAACACAGCAGGGAGGAGAATGGTCTGGTCTATGCCATCCCATAAAAAGAGGACTGAGAAAGAGTGCGTCTGATTTATGCAGTTTCAGTGATTAAACGTCTTCCCTCACTTCAGTGCCTTTCTTTCCCCTCAACCCTCTCAGGATCCAGAGAAGACTCTGGCTGCTCCTCAACAGGATTCACGTGCACTGAACCATTGTGGGAAGGCAGTGCGGGTCTGATCCCAATGCGCTGCCTCTCCTTTTCCCCACCCCAGACCTGCAGCATGTCATTTTCCACTACGGAGATCGCACATACCACAAAAGCACTGATTTGCTACGGTCCTTATATAAGAGCTGTTAGTTCTTTCTGATGTTTCTGCCATGAAGACTCTGCCCAGGATGGATTAAATATAACTGCCTATTTTATGTATTTTCTGTCCTGTGCATTATCGTACAAACCACCCATAGAATCACTAAGGGCATTCGGTTTTATCACAGTGAGTCTTATCAACATGTGGGTAGTGCAGGGTTGATCTAGAAGGATTTTCACTTGCTGTAGAGGATATTGATCTAGGGATGCCTAGTCACTATGGCGCCTCTTCAGGTTGTTCTCTCTCCAAATGGACTTACATATCTACCTAATTGTACATCAGGACAATTTATTGATTCTTAAATTTCAGTTTTATTGTTCTTAAATTTCAATTCTGCTTCTCACTCTAGTTGAAGGGGTGGAGGAGCAAAGCAGCGGGCAAGGATTTGAGAGTGTGATTAGTTATCACCAGTGATGTTTGGATCTGA
>JAQHUG010000604.1:222736-234601 GCA_028555095.1 Dicrostonyx torquatus
AGTGATGTTTGGATTTGAGAGTGTGATTAGTTATCACCAGTGATGTTTGGATCTGAGAGTGTGATTAGTTATCACCAGTGTGCCTGCTTAGGAAGGTAGTATCTGGAGATGTGGCTCTTGTCATGGGCCTGGTCTGGTGACAGGATCCCACCCCAAGAAGTGTCTCTTCATTCCTACTCATGCCCTGAGACCAGCAAATTTTCCTGAACAATAAGCACCTACAGATACTGAGCCGCAAATGAAATTTCTCTGAATCTTACCTCTTTGTATTTTTCTCTTTTCTTTCTGGTTCCCTGAGTCTCCTAGATACTCCAGAAGTAGCACCCCAAGTGTATTTTAAATGTCTCCTTTATCTGCTTTACTGTTTCATCCATAGTCCCCATAAGTGATGAATTTCTATGACATAGTGATGTCCATCACTCAAGGCCCTGCAACTGTGATCTTTATACTGTAACTTCAAGTCCTGACTCCGGTGCTTTATTTCATTATTTCCCATTGGCAGAGAAAGTGGATTTAAGTTAGTACACACAATGAACTTATTTCAGAATAAACCCTGCACATGTTTTCGTAGAAAGAAGGGCCAAGTGATCTTCTGGACTCCTATTTTACCTCCAGGTGGTATTATGCTCAAGTCACCAATTATCCTGGTTTCCATTTTTATGAAAAAAAAACAAGTTTTTAATAAGCCTACAACATCATGAGGACTGATATTAATTCTTTGAGAATTTATACATGCATACTACAATAATATTTACTCTACACTCCTTCCTCTATATCCTCCCAGATTCATCCCCAATACCTGCCTTCCCTACTCTTCCAAATTTATACTCCCTCTTTAATCACCTGCTAAGTTAAAAAAAGCAATCAACAAAATCTGAAGGACCAAAAGAGCCAGTATACACAGAGACTATAATATAATATTAAATGGCCAATTTTATATTTTCTGACTTTAATTTTAATTTTAAAATTTATGTTTGATTTTATGTACATAGCGCTTCACTTGCATATCTCTGTCTGTACACCACTTGCATGCCTAGTTCCTGCAGAAATCAGAAGCAGTCAACCCTGGAGTTATAGGTATCGGAGTCACCATGTGAGAATCAAACCCACTTCCTTCAGAGAGAGAAGTCAGTGCTCTTAACCACTGTGCTACCTCTCTAGCGCCTACTTTTATTATTAAACCCCATGAAAAATACTATTTCGATATGCCGTTTTGTTTCACTGTTTCTCCTCCAGTCTCATCTCTCCCAGCCTCCCTCCCTCCCTGGTACACCTCAGAGCCTCCCTTGTACTTCCTCATCACATGCGTTCTGTAGCTCCATCTACCAAGCTTATTTTACTCCCGTTTGCTCTACTAGGCTTTTGGGGCTACAGTCACTTTTATACCCATTATAGTCAAACATATATACATTACAGACTAGGATCCACATGTAAGAAGACAACATGCAGCTTTTAACCTTTTGTTATTTTTTGGGGGGGTACCTTGTTTAATATAAGACTTTCCAGATTCATCTGTATGCCTACAAGTTTCATGACTTCATTTCTTACAATGAGTAAAATTTCACTGTTTGTATGTGCTGGATTCCTATTTGCTTGTTGATGGACATCTAAACTAATTACAGTTCCATGGTATTATGAATATAGTGGCAGTAAACAGGTGCATAAACCTCTCTGTGACAGTATACGGGGCCTTTGGAGTAGGTGCTGGTGAATGGTATAGCTGGGTGATATACCAGTTTTTGATGGAAAAGCCTTGTTAGCCAATTATCTTTAAGAGGTGGGTCCAAGTTAAGGCATGGCTTTCTGGGACCCAGAGAAAATGGGTGCATGGCCCAGGTGCACTCTCTGTGTGATTCCCGTGGGCACAGCTGAGCTTGGACTTCTCATTTCTCTTTCATGAGTTTTCCCCTTACAATTAATAAAAATATAATTGTTTTATCCTTTAGCTATCCTTGTTATTTCTCAAATCAAGCTAATTGCTACAGATTTAATTTTAACTTTTTGAGAAACATTCATATTAGTTTCCATAATAGCAGTATCAGTTTACAGCACCACCACTAATAAGGATCACTCCTTCTCTGAATCCTTGCTAACATTTGTTATCTGTTTTCTTAATGATATCTATTCTTACTAGAATGAGGTGAAGTCACAAAATAATTTTAATCTACATTTTTCTAAAGGCTAATGTGATGGTTTGAATGAAAATGGATACATAGGCTCATATATTTCAATGTTTAGTCCCCAGTGTGTGGAACTGTTTGGAAAGGATTATGGGATGTGGCATTTTTAGAGTGTGTATGGTCTCATATAGAGAATGTGTGTCACATGGAATGGACTTTGAGATTACAAAAGCCCATGTCAGTCAGCCTAGTTTCTTTCTCTATGTCTGCTGCCTGGAATCAGGATGTAAAGATTTCAACTATTGTTCCAACTTCCATGTGTGTCTGCCTTCTCTCACAGGGTAAAACTATAAACAAGTTCTTAATTAGATATTTTCTTTTATAAAAGTTTCCTTGATCATGGTGTCTTTTCACAGCAATAGAATACCAATTAAGAAAAAACTGGTATCATGAATGTGGTGTTGCCATGACAGTCCTGACTATCTGGTTTTTGAAGGCATATGAAAACCATTGGGACTTTAGACTAGGAAAGCATTTGAATGTCTTAAGTAATGCTTGATGGACCACACTATAGGGGGATGAAAGAAAGTAATGCTGAGTGATTTGAATTATAACAGCCTGGCTCAAGAGGTTTCCGAAGGAAAGAATATTAGGAAGTGGCCAAGAAACCATTCTTTTGATACTTTGGCAAAGAATGTGGCTGCTTTTTACACTTGTTCTAAGCAACTGCCTGAAGCTAAATTGAAGAGTTTTGGGTTAATGACATTGCCAAAGGAGACTTCAAGACAGCCTAGTACTGATTGTGTCATGTGAACTTAGTGATCTGTGCAGATCCACAATTAAAAGAAGCAATCAGATGAAGAGAAATATAAAATATACAGTTGACAAGAAAAGGGCACCAGGAAATATAAGATTGGATCCAAGTTTTGTGTTCCAGGAGATAATTTTTGTTTAAAGGCCTGATTCAAAATGGAATAAAAGGAGTGCTGCTCTCAGGGCAAGACCTCACCCAACTACGCTCTCAACTCATGAAAGGAATTAAGGAAAGGTTAAGCAACAAAGGAAACCATCAAAACCAGAAAGCTTATGTAGATATAAGTCAAAGAAAGTGCTGGTTTCCAGACCCAGCAGACAGTAGAATTTGGGCAGCTTTGGCCATGTGTTCCAAGATTTAAGGATACTAGAGTAACGGGTTGTGGAATTGTCCTCCATGACTAAGGAAAACCATCAAGGCAAAGAGTCCCTTCATAGAGTTCAGAGAAGCCATTTTTTCAAGTTGTAAAAGTGAAGCCTGGATTGCATTGCAGGCTCCAAGATGTTGGAGATGCCAGAGCCATTAGATGCCTGTCAAGGACAGCTACAAACAAGCTGTGGAGTCAGCACAATAGAGAGAAGAATGTTGTGGTCAACACATCTGGAATGAGTGGGAGACCTGAAGAATGCTCTGACATCAGACATGGAGATGCAGAATTTGGAGTTTTCCCTGCTGGATTTCATTCCTGACTTAGTCCAATATTTCCGTACTATGCTCCTTTTCCCCCCTTTTGGAATGGTAATGTATATTTTGTGACTTTATATGTTGGAAGTGTCTGCTTTTTTGCTTTTGCTTTCACAGGGATTACAGTTAGATTTCCATAAGTCTCAGAAGAATTGTTAGACTTTGAAACAGTTTTAAGACTGAAAGACCATGGGGACTTTTGAATGCATTTTTGCCTTATCATATGGCTGCAAACCTATCGGGATCAGGAAGTGGAATTGGTTGGTTTAAATGAGAATGCCCACATAGGCTCGTATATTTGAATACTTTGTCCCCTTTAGTGGAACCGTTTGACAAGGATTAGGAGGTGCAGCTTTGTTGGAGCAGGTGTGGCCTTGTAGGAGAAGGCATTTCACTGGGGGTGGACTTTTAGATTTTAAAAGCCCATGCCAGCCCCAGGTTCTCTGTCTCAGTCTGATGTTTATGAGTCAGTTTATAAAGCTCTCAGCTACTGCTCCAGCAGCCATTCTTGTCTACTTCCTATCATGATGATCATGGAGCACCCTCTAAAACTGTAAGCAAGTTCTCAATTAATTTCTTTTGTAAGAGTTGCCTTGGTCATGATGTCTCTTTACAGCAATTGAACAGTAGCTAAGACAACCTGAGATGTTGGGCAGTTTACAGAACACTTAATAGTCATTTTGTTTCTTCTTTTAAGATGAGAAAAATGGCATTTTTAACAAAGATATTTGAGATGGGTGGCATGCAGAAATAGCAGCCAATCTTCTCCTTTGAGAAGATTCGAAGATTGGGTTTAGTAGACAAGGTCTGTAAGCTGGCCAACAAAATTCTAATTAAATTGATGCTGAAAACAGTGCTTAGAGGCAAAAATGAATGTCATAATATCTCATCAAAATTATAAAAAAAGTAGAAATTCTTTTTCAAATAGTAACCAGATATTCTGAAATATCTGAAATGAAATTTTATAAGGGCTCAACATGCATTTGAACTTCTATTAAAAACAACTGCAAATGAGCTAAATCAATAGAGATTGAAAATTCAAGAAAAGAGAAAAAAGTGTAAAGAACAAAGGTTAAAGTCTTGACAAAAACTTAGGATGTAAGTCCACAAATGTGTATGTGTACAAAAAAGGGATTAAAAAAACAGAAAAAAGCAATAAAAAGATGAAAAATCTGTCAAATCTTATTATAAAATTAAATCTATTCACAATTGGACAAATATCACAGGTCAATGGATCCTAGGTGCTGGGGGAACTCCCAAGAGATAGCTCTGCATCATAGCTCCTTCACTTATGATTCAGGGAGCATCACAGAAGATGGTGCTGAAAGTCTGCAAGGAAATATCATTCTTAAAATGGCTGCTGTGGGGTAATGCTCTTGTATACTGGAAAAAATTGTCACTCATATTGGTTTAATAAAATGCTGACTGGCCAGTAGCCAGGCAGGATGTATAGGCAGAGCAACCAGACTGGAAGAATTCTGGAAAGAAGAGAGGCAGAAACACTGTTGTCATCTAGAAGCAGAGGAAGCAAACTGAGAATGCCTTACTGGCAAAAGGTAACAAGTCATATGGCTAGACATAGATAGGAATTATGGATTAATTTAAGTTGTAAGAGAACAATAGGCCAAGCAGTTTACAATTAATATAAGTCTCTGTGTGTTTATTTGGGACTGAATGACTGTGGGACCGGGTGGGACAGAAACTTCCATCTATAAATGACTGAATTAGCATGGCAGGAACAACAGCAACATCAGTGGGCTTGTTAACATGAAAGAAAGAAACTTTTGTGGGGTCTCACCCATAGGCAAACAACTTCAGACAACTACGAACTGCTGAGAGTAAGAGAATTAGCCTCTCCTAGGGAGTGGTCAGCCATGAGACCACATACAGATAAACAGCAAATATACTCAGTAGGCTTTATTTATTTGTATTTGTATGCATAAATATTTATGAATATAACATATAATCAAAGAAAAAGAGGTTATCAGCCTGAGATTGTGGGAGGCATAAGAGAGGTTCAAGGGATTAAAAGTGGGAGGGTCTAGAGGGCAGAAAAGTGAGTCAGAAATAATGCAATTCTATTTTCATTAAAAATATTAAAAATATTTTTTAAATTAAGAAATTCAAGTTGAGATAAGCACAGAAATATTAACAATCATATGCATCTTAGTATAATATGGAAAAAATAAGAAAAGGAATTTTGAAGAGAAAAATGTCAGGACAGCAACTTAAAGGCCATGCCAATAATATTTATAGCTGCTTTCTTCATCAAAATGTGTGGACTGTAGAGGCACTGGGAAGATTTGAATGAGAATGCCCACATAGGTTTATATATCTAACTGCTTAAGTGTAATACAGTTTAAAAGGATTAAGAGTTGTAGCCTTATAGGGGAAAATATGTCACAGGGGATGGGCTTTGGGGTTTCAGAAGCCCAAGCCAGGGCCAGTGTCTTCTCTTCTTGCTGCCTGTGGGTCAGGATGTAGAACTCTCAGCTCCTTCTCCAGCACCATCTCTGCCTACTTCTTGCCACAATGATAATAATGATTTAAACCTCTGAAACTGTATGTCAACCCCAATGCTTTCCTTTATTAGAGTTGCCATGATCATGATGTCTCAATGAACATCTGAGAAATAGAACACTGACAAAGTCAGGCTGGATACTTTTAAAATATTGAAAACCAAATAAACAAGAACATCTGAAATATTTAAAAAGCACCACCGCAAACATTAAAACAAGCAAAGCCAGAACATCTGATAGATGAACACTGAAATTCAAGAAATAAAATCATAGATTTATGGTCAGTGAACTGTAGAATTTGTATATATTGCTCTTTCAGAAGAGCTGACTTTAGTTCCTAGTACCCACACTGGTGTCTCACTATCATCTGTAACTCTAACTACAGGAAATTTGATGCCACGGGCTTTCTAGGGCATCAGTATATACTTGTGTGTACGCATGTCCATGCACGTGAGCGTGCGCACGCGTGCACACACACACACACACACACACACATACAAACACACACACTTAAAAATAAAGTTAGATGTAAAAAGGAATTGTTAATTTACCAAGGAACTGTAATCTTTAAAATAAATACCATAGGGAAAATATAAAAAAAATAAATACTGACATCCTTCAGTAAATTAGCTTAAAATGGATTAAGAATCTGTGAATTTTAAACAATAAACCTCCAAGAAAAAAAAACTTTACAACATTATTGTAGCATATGATCATGGAACTTAATTCTTAAATAGATACATATCACTGCTCTTTATGGATTTTCCTGTCTAAGAGAGTAAAAACACCTCTTTGTGAGAGTACCTTGTCTCAACTGGAATATTGCTTCCCTTCTAGGAAATGTAAATAACCTTTGTTTTGTCTTGTTTGGCTTGAGAATTATAATTGGCTGAGCAGCGTTACTCTTGCTTCTTTGCTAGTTGGATGATTTTGGCAGGGGAAGAAAGATTCACCTTGTGGGTCCTGTTAGAGCTCCCTCTGGTTACAGAACTAAAGTCAATATGGTTTCTCTTTTAGCCTCAGAATAGAAGGGGCAGGTTCATGGCCAGGGTCAGCATCCTGATGCTCCCTTCTGAAGCAAGTCACTGAGGAAAATCAAAGGGGTATTTGAAAGTCATATTAATCATATTAGTTGTGAAATATGCTTCAGTATATTCTTCTGCTGTGATCCGACTGCTCAGTCAGCCAAATGGTTATTTTTCATGAATTAAAAATTAAGTAAACCATGTATATACTCCATAAAATGATGATTGAAAAAATAGGAGCAATGTAAAATTATCGATATTGAATCTCTTGTTAATTCTACAGCTTAAAACATGGTGAAAGTTATGAATTCTTGTTCAGGGTTGTTTGGGAAATCCTAGGCATTTTGTGCTTCCATATGAATTTTTGAGATTTTTAAAAATTTCTATGAAGAACTGGGTTGCAATTTTGATAGTGTCTGCATGAAATTTAAAAATCGCTTTTGGTAGAATTCCATTTTCACAAGAGTTTACTACGCTGTTATAGTCATCTGATTTTTGACAGATAGAGCAAAAACATAATTAGAGTAAACATGGCCTCTTGAACAAATGGTGCAGGTCAAACTGAGCCACTACATGTAGAAGAATGAATCTAGATCCTGCAGAGGGCTCAACTTCAGACTGATTAAGAATCTCAGCATAAGGCCTGATACTATGACGCCGTTAGAGGACGATGTAGGGAAAATGCTTCATTCAATTCACAGGCGAATTCGAGCTCTTTCTGAATAGCACCACATTAGTGAAGGGTTAAGATAACCAAAGGACACTGTCATTTGAGCGAATAATTATAGAACAAGAAGCAATCTACTAGCTATACATCTGACAAAGGGTTGATATCTAGAATATACAAATAACTTTAAAAAACTACACTCCAAGTGTCCAAGTTTGCTTTTTATTGGTGTGATAAAACACTGACTAAAATCAACTTGGGGTGGAAAAGGTTTATTTCACTTTACAAGTTAAGGTCCATCCTTGGGGGAAGCCAAAGCAGGAACCGAAATGGGAAGCTGTATGCAGGAACTGGAGCAGATATCAACGAGGATTATTGCTTACTGACTTGTTCTCCAGGCGCAGGTTTAGCTGTCTTATACCATTCGAGACTGCCTGCCCGGGGTAACACTGACCATAGTAGATTGGGTCCTTCCACATCCATTATCAATCAAGAAAATGTCCTACACACTTGCGTGCAGGCCAATCTGTGGGAGAGTTTTCTCCATTGAGATATCCTCTTCCCAGATGACTCTAACCAGCACACCATGGAAACAAACACACCCTAAAGGAATACAAATGACTGAGAATTCTTTTCTTAAGTTCAATATCTTTAGTAATCAAGGAAATGAAAAATAAAACTACCTTGAGATTTTTGTCTTATCTAGTCCGAATGGTTAAGATATATGTCTATATAATTTTAAAAATATATTAAGTTAATTATACTAAATTAAATAAATAAGTTTACTTAGTTAACATAAAATAATTTTCACATTTTAAATTAAATATAAATAAATGCATTTATGTAATATAATATACACATATATTAAGAAGGAAACAAATGCAGGGATAGATTGAATAAAGCTAAGCAGTCACCCACTGTTGGTAAGAGTACAAACTGGAGCAGCCGCTATGAGAATCAATATGGAGGGGTCTCAAAAAGCCACATACATAAATAAAATCATACAATCTAGCTACACCACTCTTGAGCATATATCTACAGGAGACTTACATCTGACTACAGAGATACCTGCTAATCCATATTCATTGCTGCTCTATTAACTATAACCAGAAATAGAAACACCTTAGAAGTCCATTGACTGATGAGTGAATGGATAATGAGCATGTGGTGTCTAGGGGGCAGAGGCAGCCCTACATGAGTGAAGTCCTGGGTGAATGGATAGTTTGACATGAGCATGGTCTATCAAGACTCCAAGGCCAACTGGCCATTGATAAATTGGCAATGCCATTATCCATAGGAACCAGATTTCAGAGGAGTGTCAAAGACCAAGTATGAACGTTCATGGAGGATTGATTGGTGTGTGTGTGTGCAGGCACTAGCAATTGTAGCTTCCTCTTCCCAGATGCTCACAACCTGAGGTCACTCTGCTGCAGAACCAGACCTCCTCAGAGACGAGTGAGCCCTTCCCATTGTGCTATGCCTCATAAACACACTGAGGTTCTGAGTTAAAGTAGTTAGAGAACCCTACCTGATCCAAGGTCCATTTTATGTGAGTCTATGTGTCTGTCCTTTCTTCATTTCCCCACCTGGTGTAGGAGGATCCTTCTGCATTTCTGTTGCTTTCATTGGTTGAATAAAGAGACTGATTTGGCCTTTTGATAGAGCATCCCTTAAGTGGGCAGAGTAGACAGAACAGAATTCTGGGAAGAAAGGAAGTGTGGGAGATGCCATGTTTCTCCGGCCTGAGATGAATGTAGGTTAGGATCTTCCCGGTAAGCCACCACCCCATGGTGATACACAGATTACTAAATATGGGTTAAAATAATATATGAGAGTTAGCCAATAAAAGTTTATAACTAATGGGCCAGGCAGTAATTAAATTAATATAATTTTGTGTGGTTATTTTGGGTATAAGCTAGCCCAGCAGCCGGGAGCTGGGTGGGCCAGAACAAGGGGACCAGCCTGTGCCCATTGCAACACCCACCACTCCAGTCAGGGTTCTATGACACAAGCCACTGAAGAAGTGCCAGTTGTTCTTATACATACTATTATGATTCATATGTAAAGAAAAATGAAATTAGAAGACTTGCAGGTAAATGGATTTGCAAATATTCATTCAGACTGAGGTAACACAGAGCCAGAAAGGTAAATGTTATGTGTTTATTGTTCTTATTTATTTATTTTACACGCTGACCACAGTTTCCCCTCCATCCTCTCTCCCCTCCCATTCTTCCCTCCCTTCCCCTCCAACCCTCAATCCACTTCTTCTCTGTTTCTGTTTAGTAAAGGGCAAGTTTCCCATGGATATCCACAATACATGGCATATCAAGTTCAAGTAAGACTAAGCACCTCCTGTTGTATTTAGGCTGGTATAGCCAATCCATTATGAGGAACATGTTCCCAAGAGCCAACCAAAGTGTTAGTGACAGTCCCTGCTCTCATTGTTATGAGTTCCACAAATACATCAAGCTACACAACTGTCACATTTATGTAGAGGGCTTAGGTCAATCCCATATAAGATCCCGGTTGTTGGGGCAGAGTCTGATCTCCTATGAGCCAGTTTATTTGTTTCTGTGGGATTTCTTGTGATGTAGTTGACCCCTCTGGCTCTTACAAGCCTTCTTCCCTCTCTTCAGCAGGATTTCCCAAACTCAGCCTGATGTCTGGCTGTGGATCTACACTTGTTTGCATCAGTTACTGACTGAAGGCTCTCTGATGACAGCTGGGATAGTCTGATCACAGGAGAGGTCAATTCAGGCTACCTACCCAGTGTTGTTAGGAGTCTTAGCTGGGGTCATTCTTGTAGATTCATGGGAGTTTCCCTTGCATCATTCTATCTGACCCCAAAAGCCCCCCCTTTCCAATCATCTCTTTCAGTACTTTCCACCTCCATCCACACCCAACTTGATTCCTCAAGCTCCTATCCCCACCTGTCTCTGGTCTACCTTGGGGATCACTTCTATTTCCTCTTCTCAGAGAGATCCTTATGTTCCCCCTACCTTGGGCCCTCCTTGTTACCTAGCCTTTCTTGGTATGTGGATTATAGGATGGTTATCCTTTTCTTTATAGTTAATATTCACTTACAAGTGAGTTTATATCATGTTTGCTTTTCTGTATCTGGGTTACCTCACTCAGGATGATTTTTTTTTCAAATTTCCTGATTGTCATGGTTTTTAACAGCTGAGTAATACTCCATTGTGTAAATGTACCACATTTTTTCATCTATTCTTCAGTTGAGGAACATCCAGGTTGTTTCCAGTTTCCAGCTTTTATAAATAAAGCTGCTATCACCATAATTGAGCAAGTGTCCTTGTGGTATGATTGAGTACCCTCTAGGTATATGCTCAAGAGTGTTTTGCTGGGTCTTGAGGTAGATTGAGTCCCAATTTTCTGAGAAATGGCCACATTAATTTCCAAAGTGGCTGTACAAGTAATGGAGGAGTGTTCCCCTTGTTCCACATCCTCCCCAACATGGGCTGTCATTTTTGTTTTTGATCTAAAGATCAATATGCTCATGAATCAGTAGGATCAATATAGTAAAAATGACCATCTTACCAAAAGCAATCAACATATTCAATACAATCCTCATCAAAATTCCAACACAATTCTCACAGACCTTGAAAGAACAACACTGAACTTCATATAGGAAAAACAAAAAACCCCAAGATATCTAAAATAATCTTGTAAATAAAAGAACTTCCGGAGGTATCACCATCTTTGATCTCAAGCTCTACTACTGATCTATAGTAATAAAAAAACAGCATAGTATTAACATAAAAAGACACACTGTTTAATGGAATCAAATCAAAGACCCAGGCATAAATCCACATACCTATGGACCCTTGATTTTTGACAAAGAAGCCAAAATTATACAGGAGGAGGAAAAAAGCATCTTCAACAAATGGTGCTGGCATAACTGGGTGTTGATATGTAGAAGGATGGAAATAGATCCATATCTAACCCCATGCACGAAACTCAAGTCCAAGTTGTTTTAAAAGGCAGGCAGCTGTGTTCCCAGCTCCTGAGTGGAGTGCAG
>JAQHUG010000604.1:234916-247138 GCA_028555095.1 Dicrostonyx torquatus
TGGTGGCTCTCTCACTTCCTTCTCTCCCAGAACTTCTGTTCTGTCTACTCTGCCCACCTAAGGGCTGACCTATCTTACAGGTGAGGCAGAGTCTTTATTTAACCAATGAAAGCAACAGAAATAAAGAAGGACCCTCCTACACCAAGTGAATCAAAGACCAAATCCAGTTACACAAAACCTGATAGAAGAGAAAGTGGGGAATAGCCTTGGAAATATCGGCACAAGAAGCAACTTCCTGAATAGAACTCCAGTAGCACAGACACCAAGATTGACAATTAATAAAAAGGATCCTATGAAACTGAATAGCTTCTGTGAGGCAAAGGACAGTGTCAATAGGACAAAATAACAGCCAAAGAATGGGAAAAGATCTTCACCAATTCTGCATCTGACAGAGGGCTGATCTCCAAAATATATAAAGAACTCAAGAAACTAGGCATTAAAAAACAAAACAAATAATCCAATTTAAAATTGGGGTGCAGACCTAAACAGAGAAACATCAACAGAAAAATCTCTAATGACCAAAAGACACTTAAAGAAATATTCAGGGAAATGCCAATAAAGACTCTGAGATTCCATCTTATACCTGTCAAAATGGGGAAAAAAACAGGCATGTTTCTTCTTCTGTGTAGGTGCTAACTTTGAATATTTATATATGTGTGCCTAGACTAGAAAATCCATAGAAGGTAGGAAGCTAGTAAATGAAGTAGGAAGTGATGTCAAGGGAAAGAGGGTAGAATGTAGGTGATATAAAGAGAGAATGACTAATAATGGATCATTAAGGGTTAAATGGGGTGGGGTGAGAGGACAAGGTAGAGGAGGAAACATGGGGGATGAGGGTGGTTAAAACTAACGTTAAAGTCATTTGAAAAATATAGACATAAACTAATTTTAAAAACTTCCTAAAATATACACATATAGATAGATAAAAGAAGTTTAAATACATACCCTATATCAGAGATCATTGCCTCCTCCAGACACCACAAGCTGTCAAATCAAGAAGCCCAGTGCCAGGAATGTGTTATCTCTTTCTACGTTGTTGATCAGTGTAGCCCACATATTACCTCCTCTCCACAAATGGCGGGAAGTTGCCCTTGATCTTGGGTACCCTCCATGGTCAAAGGTTATTGAAATATCAAAAGGCTAGACATGTCTGCACTGTCCCAGACCAAGGCCCCTTTAGTCTGGTATGGGCTCTGTTGTCAGCATGTGAGACAATGTCCTGCTGTCATCACCTGAGGCAGGTGATGACTGGGTGCTTCTCAACTTCCCTATTCCATAAAGTTCAGGCAGCAACTCCAAATGAAGAATATGAAAATGGATGATGGACGAAGGGAACGGGCTTCTCAGGCCCTGGCAACTCTCTGATGCATGCAATAGCAGCACTTAGGTGCCTAGCCTGGAATCTATCTATTTATAAACCAACATTCGTGACCTGGGTTACTCCATCTTGAGTCAAGTGTTAAAAATGAACAACTGCATTTTTACACTAGTAAAAGAAAATCACTATCTTCTGGAATATGGGAGGCATGAGCTGATCGATAATTTATTTGTGAAACATGCAAAATTCTGTCAGAAATATGAATAAGCGGACATGTCAGTTACACCAGATGTAACCCCTTCATCCAGGACTGCAAAAGAAGACAGTACCCCAAAGTATGGCAGGCACACTAACAAGTCACCTGTGGGTATTCACCATAAGCTTTGTCCAGGTCTCCAGTCTCCAGCTCACGTATGGCTTCTGCCCATGCCTTTCAGCTCACTTTAAATGGACCCTGGAAATGACTTGTCTCAGGGTCATACTTTTGACATCTCTGCCTGTATAGCTCAGTGCCTACAGTTTTTAAAGACTTCTCCTTTTTTGAGATTATAATTTAATTACATTTATCCCCTTTCTTTCCTCCTTACATGCCCTCCATGTTGTCCTCCCAGTTTCAAATTCATGACCTTTCCCCACTAAACTGTGTGTGTGTTACTAAGGATACCCTGTTTGATCCATGTAATGCTACTCACATATATGTTTTCTGAACTGACCATTTGGCACTGGACATCCAGGTGGTGTGCTCTCCCCTAGAGATCACTACTGATTCCAGCTTTGCTCAGGTTTCTATAGTTCTTTGTGTGGGACTGAGGCTGCATGGGTTTTCTCTGTTTGTTCTGGCATGCTCATTGGCGTCATCCTTGTTCAGCTCATGTTTGGGCAATCGTGTTGGTGAGCAGTTACGGGTGTAACCTCTGGTATTCCTAGGAGACACAATCTCACGGCAAACTTCCTCATCCTTTGACTCTTGCAATTTTTCCATGCCCCTTTTACACAACGTCCCCTGAGCCCTAGGTGTTTTGTAGATGTATCTATTGGTACTGGGTTCCACAACTTTGCATTTTGATTGGTGGTTTTCTATAGTGGTCTCTGTTGCAAAGACAAGTTTTCTTGATGAAGGGTGAAGACTACTCGACTACTCTCACCTGTGGGCAGAGGACAAATATTTATAGATTGGTATTAGGTATTATGCTGGTTTAGTAAACTAGCGATTGTAGATTCTCCTCCAATAACCATGACTTCACTAGCCCTGAGCAGTTAGCTAGGTTTCCAGGACCAGCTATAGTCCCCCACTTGTTGAACAGATCTTATGTGCAATTAGAAAACTGTTGGTTACCACCAAAGCATGCATGCCACTACTGCACTCTTAGGGTTATTGTACCATGCTGGTCGTTGATGTGGTTCATAGGTGTCATACCCAGATGGGAATTTTGATGGCCTCTTTCCCTTGGAAGCTTGCAAGATGCTTTCTGGGATCATGAAAACTAGTCCTTGGGGGGGGAAGTATTCAGGTTAGCTCTAGCTCAGGGTACTTGGGCCCTGTGTTCAGAGTGCATGGGGTTTTCAGCAATAGGCACTTACATTATACCTCTGGGGTATAACCAAAGTCAACAGCAATAGGCCGGATGATTTGGGAGTCTCTTGAACAATCCCAGACAACTGAAAAGAGTACTTCTCTTATCTGTTATTAGGGTTTGTGTTAGGTGACCTTTGGTTTCTTGAAAGGAGTACTGTAAGCCCAGATTGGCAAAGTTCATTAAAGCTATGTATGCATATTTGTACAGAGTGGTTTTGAGTAAATAGTTAGTGTTATAATTCCTGTAGCTTTTTCAGACATTCTTATTGCTCTTTTACCCAACTCCCTCCTGTCTTTACCTCCCTCTCCCTTCCCCCTTCCCTCATTTTTTCCCATCAGAGCGTTTGTATCCTGCTGCTCCTCTCTCTGCCCTCTCTGTTTCTTCCCAATCCGTCTATCTTGGAAATGGCTCTGTTTAACTTTCTTTAGTTACTACAGGCTATATACTCACATCTAAAGATTTGAGGCTAGATCCTCAAATAGGAGAAAACATGTGGTGTTTGACCTCAGTCTTCTCACCTGATCTTCTGTAGACTTTTCTCCATGCCTCTGGTGTCAGCTCTCTACCTCAGACTTCAGGATTATCCCTTCCACCTCTGAAGCCTCTTTAAGCAATTCTTAACTGCTCTGTAATGTATACAATCATAAGCGCATGCGTGCACACGTGTGTGTGTGTGTGTGTGCGCGCACGCGCACACACACGGTGTGAAGAGTAATGTCTGATATGAGAGGTAATATCAGTTAGCAGTAGTGATGATGATTGGAATAAAAGACTGTAATTCCCATGGCTAGCAATCTAATGAAATTAGCATTTACTGAGTAAGCTTCAGCCAAATAAACAAGATAAACTGTGAATTTATTGTTTTTCAGCAAGTTCTGACATTGTGGAAAGACATGAATATATCTGCCTGTATTTCTGAAATTACATCCTCATGAGAGAGGTCAATCCTCCTATCATTCATATTAACTCCTTAGTTGTGCCTGCTTCTGGGTCTTTTCCTTGGAGCTTGGCTCCATCCCTCCCCGTCCACACCCTGAAGTACTGGTTCATTAGTTCAAGAGCTCTAGGTCTAAAGAAAGAATTACAGAGGCCTTCGAGGTTTTTCACATACGTCCTGTCGCTTCACCATCAGGAGTGCTTGTGTGTGTGCATGTGTGGTATTGACACAGTGCCCAGGATAAGTTAATCCATCAGGCTGACTGACATGTAGATAATAAATTATCAGCATGTTTGGAATCTCAAAAAGTTTGGTATGCTTGCTTTGTTTGCATAATGTCAGTGACTTCAATTCCGAAGGCAATTTTTATTCCCTTAAATATTGACTTTCTGGGTGTCTTATCATCCAAAACTGGGCACTGACATGAATGAGATCTAGAAAGGGAATCATTAGCCAAATTATAAATGATGCATGTGTCCATGTTGTGGTGTTTTAGGAATAGCTCATCATTTCTATTACAAATGGTTTCAACTATGTCCATCTATACAGCCTAAATCACCAAGAAGATCACATTGTAACAGAAAAATATTTTACAATTCAATATTAATGAAAGATAATTTTGTATGATGCTTTTATATATTTATGAGGCTGTCTTATCTAGAGTACAAATAATAGAGCAATCATGAAATATAATTTCAAACTGTTAGTAGCCATGCACTGATCAGTGACAGGAATACGTTCTGGTACCATCGTCAGGTTATGTTGGTCACTGTGCCCACATCAGAGAGCAGCTCTGCACACTTCACACATAGCCTATATGGTATAATCTTTTCTTTCTAGACTGCGAACCAATGTGACACATTACTGCTTTGAATGCTGCAGACGCTTGTAACATGTTGAATATTTATGTGCCTAAATATAAGCATATCAAGAACGAGGGGAGCACGCAGGACTGGAAGGAGATCTGGGGAGGCCATGAGTCGTGAGTGAATGTGAAGACGGGCTGCTTTGGCAGCACTGCAGACTTAGTAACAGTCACTTAGACTCTTCTCAACGAAAAAACAAAAACTCCCTTTAGAAATAAATTAGCTTTAGCTTATTATAACTTCATTAAATTATAAACATTTAAGTCACTTTTTGTTTCATAGTGACATTTAGCTGAAAATAGAGCAAATATAGCTATGCTGTTTTCTTTCTTCATACTCTTATTCTGTCAGCATTTTTCCATATAATTAAAAATTATTTTAGTTTTGTAATTCTTTTGTTAAAAATTATGACACAAGCCGGGCGGTGGTGGCGCACGCCTTTAATCCCAGCACTCGGGAGGCAGAGGCAGGCGGATCTTTGTGAGTTCGAGACCAGCCTGGTCTACAAGAGCTAGTTCCAGGACAGGCTCCAAAGCTACAGAGAAACCCTGTCTTGAAAAAAAAAAACAAACAAACAAAAATTATGACACAAGGCTACACAGAGAAAACCTGTATGAAAAAAGCCATGATAAATTATGACACAAGTCCAGCATGATAGGACATGCTATAACCCCAGTACTTGGTGGGAAGATTGTGAGTTTGGGGCCAACCTACATTACATAATGAGTTTCAGTCTAGCCTGGGCTATGCTATATAACTGTCTCAGAAAACCAACCATACAAGCAAGCAAAGAAAAAGCTACAAAAAAAAAAGACACAAACACACAGACCCAAGATCACCAATGCCACTGTCATCTACTGCCACATCCTGTCCCACTGGGAGGGAGTCTTTAGAGACATCAGCATGCATGGCACCTTCAACCCCTATGACTACAGCACCCTCTTCTGGATCCCCCTGAGAACCTACCTGCCAAGGTTCATTCTGAGGAGCAGTCCCTTTTCTGAACAGTTTCTGTTTTCATCATAGATTCTTTGGTCAGCATGAAATAACCCTGCAAGTATTTCTCTCTACTGATGACAACCTTTCTGTCTTTGGGTGAACATTTTCAAATGTCTTAAGGAGCTTGCTTAGACCTTCAAACTGTCAATTTGGATTTTTCTTTGGAGTTACTCTTTTTCTTCTCCCACAGCCTTTGCTCTTTTGCCTTTCTCAGCTACAAGCTCCTGGTCTAGTTGCAGCAACCCTCATCAGTCCAGTTTTCAACACTCTTCCATGTCATCTCCGTTCACACCCAGCACAAAGTTGGTTTCTGTCTCAATCCCAGCTTTGTTGATTTTTGCAACCTCATTATTCTTGGCACATCCTTTGAAGTCATGGGTGAACCTCTTCTTCCAGATGCCACTCATACACTTCTTGCTGACATCACTCAATGCTAACAAGCTCCGATATGCAGATATGATGGTGTAATCCTTCCATAACTACACAGTGTCTTCTGCATTGCAGAAACAGTGTCGGCCAGTGTCCTCATAGGGTGTAAGTGTTACACCCTAGTATAGCTCCTTCATCTATCAATCAAATTGAGAACTTGTGTTTGGAGGGAGAATTACCACTTTAATATTTTGATGACGACCGCCTTTGGGAGGAGCTTGTGTGAGAGCATTACCAATAATAAGGAATTGTAAGAAGTTTTCCTATTTTCTGTTGATACTCTGCCATTGCATTGGTTAGTTACTCTGTAGTGTGCCTTGGGAGAGGGACTGGGCCATTCCTGATGTCTTGTTTCTGAAGGGTACCGAGTATGTGCTTAGTGTTTGAAGGGGCCTTGTGTCTCACTGTGCTACGCCACAAAGGACTTGCTGTAGCCTACAGCACCTCCCTGAAGATGGACTGTGGTCCTTTCCTTACAAGCCTAGAAGTCTGGCATTAACTTGCCCTTTTATAGGTGAAAGTCATTTCAGACATTGATTAGAGAGCTGGATCAGTTTCATTCATGCTGAAGAGCTGTGCTGACAGGAAGCCAGATTTCTCATCTGCCTTAACATCATCATCATTTGCAGACACTTCTTTTACTGTTTCGATAAAATTTCCATTTTCATTTATTTTACCAAATTAATGATCATTTAAACAGATCTAGAAAATATTTAGTAACTATTAGCTTTTGAAAATAATTTTTAAAATACATGTATATGATAAACACCTCATAAAAACTTTTAGAGAAGCCAAAGTAGACAAAATTATAAGGTCACTGTTAGAACTGCTGAATTCCTTTAAATTGCTTAACTATAAATGAAGATATTTCTTTTCTTCATATATTCATTTATTTTTCATATGTATATGGTGCATTGTTATCCAGAATCAGCAATGTTTTGTGTTTTAAAACATATTTTTAATATGAAAAGTAATATATTTCATCATAACATCTTCACTTGAATGGTCAATATAATTTATTGTCATTTCCCCTCCCACATCATGTGATGCATGGTTTCTTGAAGCATTTAAACATCCTAGACACAGCAATTAATTCAAGATCCTAGTCAGGTCCCACCATTTGTTTGTTATTCACACCCTGAACATGTGGCTTTGACTCTGATATCATGGTGCTAAGAGGATGCTCCTCTGGATATGGTCTTCAACTCAAGTCATTAGAAGGTCTGTCTTATCAGCTATGGATTCTACTCTTTAATTTTAAGTCTCCTAAATTAAATAAGCTTTCATTACTTTGTCCTTATTCTTCAAGGTCATGGGTATCTTCAAGGTCATAGGTATGATGAGACTGGACATGCCTAGCCAGCAGGCAACAGCTTCACTCGTTATTCTTGTCAGTCTTCTATGACCTTTAATTTTGTCAAGAGGACCTAATGTGGCCTCTTCCTGCTTTTGCAGAGGAGCACATTTCCCAGCACCCACATGGTGGCCCACAACCACCTGTAACCTCAGTTCCAGCAGATCCAATACCCTATTCTGGTTTTGACAGGAACCAGCCATGCACTTGGTGTACATTATACACATAAGCAAAACATTCACACACATAAAGCTGTTTTCAGAGATTTGTCCGTAAAAGGCTTACAAACCGAACAAGGACAACAACAATGGACATGAGGCAAGCCCACGAGGCCTTAGTCCTACACAAAGAATTACGGACAACTAAGGGGTGTGAAGAGTGGCAGTAGATAGTCTTCCCTGGGAAGGAGCGCACCAACTGGGTTCACAATCCAGTGGTAAGAGGCTGAGAGGAAGGGAAGCAAGGGAGGAGTGAAGAGACCAAAGGAGAGAGAGAGAGAGAGAGAGAGAGAGAGAGAGAGATGTGCTTCAAGCAAGTGATGTTCGCAATCATGTAGTACCTAGGTGTATCTCCCAAATACCATGTCTTTATGGTATGGGAATGACAGATGTATACACATATTGAAGAGACCCTGCCCTAGTCCTTAGAAAACGAAGCAGACACTGACATTGACAAATAATAAGAGCACATGTATAGCCACAATGATTTTAGAAAAATCTAGAAAGCTATGAAACTTTCAAAGACACAACCCTTACTCCAAAGAGGGTACGGTGCAATTTATTCTGGAGTCAAATAATAATGGTCATTGCCTGGGAATACAGATTCAGGTCACCTCAGATCCATGTCCCCATGAGGAAACAGTTTCCGGAAGTTTGTAACAGAACAAGGAGCATCATCAATCAAGGCACGTGGGAATGTCAGGTAGGTAGGTAACAGCAAAGCAGAAAACCTGTGCTGTGGCTCCAGACATTGGCTGAAGCTAGTGGTCTGTTAATACATTCCAGGACAGCAGGCTGGGCACAGAAGTGGGAAAGGAATGGCTATTAAGGGAATTAGAGGTGGCCCAGCATAAACTGTAATCAAGCCTTGGATTTGCAACATTCCAACCTCCCCACAGTCACTGGCCTGGTCAGTTAGTTGGCCTTGCTCAGTGGAAGGTGTAATTCACCCCTGGAAACTTTCATCTTTAATAATATTATGCAGAAGTATAAAATTACCAAGGCCTTAGAATTTTAAAATAAAAAATATCTAGGGCACTGGGGCAATGGTGGCCCATGCCTTTAATCCCAGAACTCAGGAGGCAGAGGCAGGTGATTTTTGTGAGTTCGAGGCCAGCCTAGTCTACAAGAGCAAGTCCCAGGACAGGCACCAAAGCTACACAGAGAAACCCTGTCTCGAAAAACAGAAAGAAAATTTAAAAAATCTCTAGAGGGTATTGTCTTTATAAAGAAAGGAGGAAGAAGCAAAATAGGGAGTGTTGTCATTTTTATCACCTCCAGTGTCCCACAGCCGTCAGCATTCAGGCAAATGCTTAGTTACCTTAGGTGCTAGCATGTTAGCATGTCTGGGGTACCACAGCCACCCATATGCCATCAGTATTCAGGCAAACTGCCTGGTCACCCTAGGGCCTACATCATTTATGCATGTGCACAACATAATCTCTACATATGTGTGGCGTAGCTACATAAGCCCCTTTACACATGCATTGAACTACCTTTAAAAAGCGGAAATGTGTGCCCCACATTCTCTCTGCACGTTTCTATCAGAGAGGCCTGTGCACCCCCTCTTTCCTTTCTCTCTGTTAATAAAAGCCCTTAAAGTGGATTTTGTTTTATATCTTGTGGTTCATTCTGGCACATGGTAATATCAGGAAAAGGCACTTATTATTATGGTTTTCATTGATTGAGATTCAGACTCACAGAACAGCCCACAGATCCACACTTTGGGGACTTGTCCCTCTCAGCTGCAGGCAATGTTTTCACAGTTTATGGAGCCATTGTGAGGCTGGCGGTGGTTGCTGGATGGAGCATGATGTTGGAACATGGTCCATGAATGAAGGTGTGCGAGGGGATTTCTGAGAGCTTGTAAGAAAACTCCAAGTAAACAAGATGAGAATCTTGTGACCTCTGTTTCTTCATAACATGGATTTGTTCTTGGAATGTGATTTCATGTCCCTCCCACAATAGCAAATAGGTGTGGATTTTGCTTTAGATTACCCATCATCTATTGTTATTATTTAGGTGATGTTTTAAAGCCCAGGTTGTCCTTGTGACTTTATCTGGCTTGAACTAATGTGACGTTACCCTCATGATTGCATAAGCCTAAACTCATACGGCCTTGCCCTTGTGACTGCATACAACACGAGCTCAAGTGAACTATCCTCACGTGACCTTGCTAACCCTCAGCATATAAATTGTCCGGAGACTTTGGTCCACCTAGTGTTTAGACTCTACTCTCCCAGGTTAAGGGCTCCAAATACAGCAGTAATACTCACTAGGGGCTGGACTTTAAATATCATGCTTACCCCTTGCTCTAGGCGGTGCTCTCTGCTCCCCAGGCCGTTGCCATGTGAACAGTTACTGCTTCATATCCCCACCACCTCTAACTGGACTCTCTACTAGGTGTTTCCAGCTACAATGGAGTGAAACTATGTACAACAGAGTAAAACTATAAGCCAAAATAAATATTTTCTTCTTTAAATTGTGTGTCAGGCATTTTGGGCACAGTGATACAGAAGCATTACACTGAGTATCTAAGGGAGTTATAAGGAATATTAGATAAAACCCAGATTAGCACAAAATCTGGGCTGCACAGTAGACAGGGAAAGAACTCTTTAGTGGAGCTATGAAGTGTGTGCTCCAAACTCACTTACAGTAAGGTACCATGTTGTACTCATAGTAAGGAGACATCTGTCAGCACCGACGGGGAAGAACGTGCTTCAGGAGACCAGCTTCTGTGTGGACAAAGGTCAGAACTAGTATCTGTGAATAGGCAGCTCAGAGGACAGGAGGACATAGCCGTCCAGTCAAGTCCTTGTATTGTAACTATTTCCCAGTCATGTTCAGCTGATTCCTGTGACTGGAATGGGATGTGGAGGAGTAGGATATTCTATCCTCCATAACTTACTATGTCACAAGAGAAATCAACGAGGTTCTCAGTATTGTAGGATCCTAGCACAAAGCCCGAGCCGCGGAAAGGGATATAATATAAATGTCTCATTTGTGACTGTGTTTGCCACTGACAGTCTCCGCACTTTGACAGTTGGGATCCTCTGTATTAAACAGAGTGATATATTTTATAAATGAGATTTTAATCAAACATCTCACAACACAACTTGAACATTTTGTCTCCTATTTCCACAAGTAACTCGTATATCGTCATACTATTTGTACATTATCACGACATTACAGTTTGCAAACGGTTAATTCATATTTCTTAGGTCATCCTCGCAGAATACACACTCTGAGATACGCATGTGGACATATGTTGGCCTCAAACTCCTCTGTGGGTGACCTTTGGTTGGGTTTTTACAATGGGCTTTAGTTATAGGGAAGTAGCCTGAATATCATTGTCTTGGCTCAGAAGGGACCAGTTCCTGGTTCCGGGAATGATGTGGAGGAGAAGTCATCTGGCTCAGGCCTTGCTCTTGAGAAAGGGAAATACCTGGCCCACTTGGTGGGGTGGGTCAGAAAAAATGCCTTACCCCATATTCTGAGCTGAGAGCATTTCACAAATACATTGTGTTGTCAAGGCTGTCCTAGGTCATGCACTCATCCTGTCTGTCTTCAGCATCGTCCAGTAGGAAAAAATATCACGTGGTTTGCAAAAGACACAAACTGTTCGCTCTCACACACATATTCAACAGCATGCATGTTCCCAAAAATACAGATGTTCAACTTTACTAATAGTGAAATAAATACAAGGAGAACAGCAAGGTATCCTGTATTTGGAAGCCTACTGTCAGATTCCTTTATGTTATTTCAAAATAACAATGACTTATAATAATACCCTGCTTACTTCAGATGTGTGAGTGTTAGTAATTATATTCATTGGTATTTGGGGGTAGCAATAAAAATGGTGAAATTGTTCTAGAAAGAAATTTGTGATAAATGATGTGTAGTAGGCACATACAGAAACACGCACATTCCCTTTCATGTAATAAGCTTCTAGACATTTAAATATGACAAAGTTTTGATATAGAGATTAAATACATGAGAATATTTTTATAGAATATTCATAGATAAAGTGGGAGCACAGCTAGATCATAAAATGAATATAAACATATAGGTCCTAGAAGATGGCACAGTGAGTTAAAGCATTTGCCATGGAAGCCTGAAAACCTGTGTTGCTCCCTGGGACCCAGGGACTCAGGAGAGGGAAAGAACAAACTCCTAAAAGTTCTCTGACCTCCACATGCAAGTAGTAGCATGTGCTCTCCTTCACTCACATACACCCAACATAAATGAGTGTTGTTAAAAGGATCAATATATAACACACACATTATTCTCAATGACATCAGCAATGTCCTAGAAAAACTTACTTGATAAAAGAACCATCAAGGGATGGCAAGAAATTTTGACTCAGTGATGATAAGAGATAAGTATTTAAGTAGACTGAGTTTAACCCTTTGTAATAACTTTCTCTACTCAATGAAGAAACCTGAGAGTCATCACTTAAACACACACACTAAACACACACACACAAACACACACACACAACTTCGCACACACTCATATACACAC
>JAQHUG010000604.1:270639-283964 GCA_028555095.1 Dicrostonyx torquatus
TATTCCTATATATGAAAGCTACTGGTTTGTTAATTTAATTTTGTAACTGACCACATTTCATAAAACATTTATCAATTCTAAGAGGTTTCTGGTGGAGTTTTAGGGTCTCTTATGTATAGAGTCTTGCCATCTGCAACTAAAGACATGTTGATGCATTTTTTTAATAGTATCCCTTTTTTTCTTTTCTCCTATCTTACTGTTGTAGTAAGAGTTCAATCATTATTTTGAGTAAGAGAAGACCAAGTGGATGTTGTTGTGTGTTTGTGTTCAGTATAAATGTTTTGTGCTTTTCTCCATTTAATATAATGTTGGGTACAGGTGTGTTGTATATGCCCTTTATCATGTTGAGATGAATTTCCTCTACTCCTCAGCCTTCTATAGTGAATTAATGTTGGATTCTCAAAACCATTTTCTGTGCCTATTGAGGTAATCATGTGACTTTTTTCCTCGAGCCTATTGATATGGCATATTAAATTTATTGGTGTATAGATATACATATATCTACACACATATACACCAATAATATCTATCTATATATATATACATGTAGATATAGATAGATAGATAGATAGATAGATAGATAGATAGATAGATAGATGATAGATAGATATTTAGAGGTTTAGAGGGAGAGAGATTGAGGGGGAGCAAGAGAGAACTATACATAATAAATGCTCTTAGTTTTCTGGTTATATAGTAGGTGTTTTTCCTATATACTTTCTTTGATTTTTGTAGTCAGTGTTTTACTTCTAACACAAAGTGGTGAATCTCTTACCTGATCTTTTCTGTTTAATGTCCTATATGCCTTTTGTACATGGATCATCATACTGACTTTTTAAATGTCCCATGTCGCTGACAAGAAGCTATAATAATTTCATTGAAAACCTGGCTGGGGTTTTGTATTTCTTTACCTGTACCTGCCTAGCACATTGGATACTCTATGATCTTAAATCTTTTCACCAATGCTATTGATGATATTTCCATTTATAAACAGCTATTCCTTATGCTACAGATCACCCTCCAGGGAGCTGCCCTCTGAAATATGCAGAAGTAGGTATATGAGGTCATGTGACTTGAGAGATCTGTCTCACTTGGCAAGAATGTTGTGATCTTCCTTAGTCTTCTCCAAAGGTCTTAGTAACTGGGAGAGGTCAGGAAGTGATTCCTGGGTGTCCACAATGACAGCTCTGCTCTACTCAACTTCTGACTTCCAGAATCATGAGATCTAGATGCCATCTGCTCCATGTCTCTGCGTCTGCAGGAGCACCACCCATGTCATCAGCTAACCCATGCAACCTTGCTTGGGAAGACTGAAATTCGATCTCTGTGAGTTCTACAGGTCAGTGTCAAGCAGTGTAGCCATACTGACTAGTCAAAGACTGACTTTCTGGGGATTTCTATGTAGCATGCTGTCTCTCTATTATAATGACTAATTTTCTCCTTCTTATGGAATGCAAGAACACAGCTGAGCTCTAAGCAGAAGTAATTCACGAAATAATGGGCTTTTTATTTTTGTGCTCCAGAGCCAGTACCAAATGAGAAATTAGTCATTTCTCATTTGTTTTTCTCATTTCTATTTTCATTTCAACCCCTTTGAATAGCCATAAACAATGATGCAATGATCTCTCAGTCTGAAAGAAGGTTCAGCATCTACTTACATAACATTGTTTAAAATTGTATTATTTGATTGCTCTTAAAGCTATGTTTTTGCTTTACTGAAACTACAGACCAATCGACAGTTAAGATTTTCTGTTTTGTTGGTTTGGCATGGTTTCTTCCTTGATTATTTAAACATTCTCTGATGTTGTTTGGCCCCTGAATGTATTGTACATGTGTTTTGCTTTTTACTTCTTTCAGTTCTCTTGGCATTGTTTAAAAGAGACTTTTTATTTCTTTTATATTTTTGAGTTCATATTATAATTATATCATTTCCACCTCCCCAAGCTTCCAAAATACCCTTCCTGACTCTCTTTCAAATTCACAGCCACCTTTTTCATTGTTGTTGTTACAGACACACACACACACACACACACACACACACACACACTGATGTTTTATAAGTAATGGGCAAAAGTACCTGGAATTTTCATCTTTTTGAATAGTGTTGCTTTTATTTGCTGAGTTCTAGTCCATCGCCTTGTGGATGTCTTTTCTGTAGTGAATAATCCTAAACTTCTCTTAATTATTGTATTTTATCTCATTTGACTGATATTCGAATAAATTCATACAAAATGGTATGAAATCCATCGAATTCAATAATGATTCAATAAATTAACACATTTTAAAAATAAATTTTAGTGGGATCTCTAATTACTTTGACCGCAGGCCTTCACACTCATGCATACACATGCATGCTCATCAATAAGTACACACACAAACACCACATACATATACCACACACACGCATAGAACCACATACAAGCACAAATAAAAGATTGGTATATTAAAGTCAGTAATTTTACATTTTGTGTGAATTTTTTGTTTGGTTTTAATGTGTGTGTATTTATAAACTCAGTAAGAACATTGATTTTTAGGAGTTTCACTAGGTAAAGAATAGAAAGTAGGGTCTAATGGTATGAGGAGAGGGTGGGGAAAAGGATGGTGGCATCTATTTCCTGCCAGTGTCTGAGGATCAAGTGACAGATGTGAAGAGAATCACAAATTAAATAACAAAAATGTCTCAGTATTACTACAATGCCTTGATTTATTTTGTTTATTGTTTTTGTTCAAGACAGAATTTCTCTGTGTAGCCCTGGCTCTCCTTGAACTCTGTAGATCAGGCTGACCTCAAACTCATAGAGGCAATGGTTTGATTTAAAGGCAAAGCACAGAATCAGTGGGGAAAAACAGACATACTGAGACCCAAATTTGCACTCCCAGGATTTGACTTGAACTTCTGTCCCCTGAAACTTCAGTAGCCAACAGCAGGAGATGCAGAAACTAGACAACTGTGTTGCCTAGGGGGCACTTGGGCAGCTGGTCCCACATCACTTCAGTCCATGCAGTAAAACAGGACAGTTGGCACAGCGGTATTTCAGGGAGAACTGTAGCAACGGGAACGTGGTTTTTTAATGGTTTTTACAGAAATATATATTTTAATCCCCAAAATGTGTGATGTCACACCCAGAGATTAAACTCTTAAGTATGAGTCAAACACTATATATGGCAAACACAGATGGATAAGGAAGTAAAGTCATTGACAAAAGCCTCCAGACTTCTGGCTGTTCTCGAGTCACAGCAGATGGAGGCCACTAGGCCTGGCTGCAGCACCTAGAGTCTGCTCTTAGCAGGGTAAGGAATGCAAAGAGATTTCACATAAACTGCTTATCCCTAATTATAATCATTGCACAATGTGAGGCTCTAAGCTGATTGGTCACCAGGGCGAGATGACCCTAGTTGCTCTGGCCTAGTGACTGATCCCAAGCCTGGTGCTGTCCTTTCTGAAGCCACCAGTCTTTTTTGTCTCTCTCTCCAGCACCACTGATTTCCCTTGCCTATTATGACTGGTTGTTAGTGCTTTCAGTGGAGATGCCCAGGCACCACTCCTGTCTACCTGAGGGACACCGAGAAGGGTGAGAGCCACAAGTCTCCATGATTGTCAGCCCCAAATGTGCTTCTGTTCACTGTCTTGGGACTAAGTAGTCACAATACAGACTTCTTGCAAGAAAAGCAGATGAAACTCATTTTATGTGCAATATCAGAGGCCCCAAAATACGGTAGAGTAACATGTGTTAGGACTGTGTGCTGGAGGCGCAATCAGTGTCATTCTCAAAATTCAAAATTACTACTTGTAATGGTCTGTTCTGTGCCTTTAAAAGACAAGCCCCACCTACTCCCTCCCCTGTCTGCTGAGGCAGGCAGATCTTCCTTCCTGTTTGCAGGCTGAGTTTTCTCCTGTTGTCTCTCTCACAAAGAGGTAGCTGCTGTTGTGTCTTCTCTCCTCTCCCCATTTCTCTTCTCTCTCTCTCTCTGTTTCTTTCCTCATCCCCTTCTCCCTCCCTCTCCCCTTCTCTTCCATAACCCACTAAATAAATACCCAACCTCACTTTGCATGGCCTGCCTACTCGTCTTGGTCCCCATAGCTCCCTGCCTGGGACCCAGCTGCCTTCGTGGCCCACTGTAGTCTCATGGCCTGCTGCCACTGCTGCCACTTGGGGGACCTGCAACGTTTCTGCTGCTGCACCCCCCAGGGAACCGGCAGCTTTTTACTGAAACCGTAACGTTGGTGCCTGAGACCCTCCCACCCTTCTCCCCGGGTTGGGATCCAGAACCGGCAGTTTTTTCCACAACAACCTAGCTAGCCCTGTACACACTGTGCAGTGCATTCGACTGGGGGCCCAGGGTTCCTCAAATTTTTCTTTCTCCTTTCTTTTGCTTTGCGTTTGGACCACTCATCAGTGGTCCCTGCCATGAGAGACTGCCAGTCAGGCTTTAACACCATGCCTGCAGGAGACGTCCTTCTGTAGGCCCTGTGGTATTTGCGGGTTTTCATGTTTTCTGCTATGGTATAAACCCTCACTCTGCCAGTTTTCCGCCAGCTCCACTTTTCCTCAAACTGTCCCTGCCACCGCTACTGCTGCCAACAACATTGTTCAGATTCATGAGGCAGCTGTTTTCAGTTCCACCTTTTGCTCCATCTTAACTGAGGTCAGGTGACTTCACCAACATCTTAACTGAGAACCAGGTCAGGTGACCAAGTTCTGCCATCTTTACTGAGGTATTCCCTGCCAGGTTCACCAGTGTTCACTCTGTTGCATGGGTGACCTTACTGTCATCTTAACTGAGGTCAAGTGACTTCACTGCCATCTTAAATGAGGACCAGGTCAGGTGACCAAGTTCTACCATCTTTCCTGAGGTATTCCCTGACTGGTTCCCTGGTGTTGACACTGTTACCTATGTGTTCTGTGCAGTGGCATGCCTTTGATAAGGCCCACCAAGAGCATCCACTTTGCCCAATTCCTGTTCACTGTGTATATGTGTACATACATGTAACTTAAATGCACCTATGTTTGCTGTTAAATGTTATAATTGTCTATTCATTGTATCTTATTCCAGACTACAAAGCAATAAGTCTTATGTTTTAAACTGGTATGTACTTTTCTTTTTTAATTTATATTAACTTTATTTTATGTGGATTGGTGTGAAGGTATCAGTTCCCCAGAAACTGGAGTTACAGACAGTTATTAGCTGTGATGTGTTGTTCCAGGTCCTCTGTAACAACAGCAGTGCTCTTAACCACTGAGCCATCTCTCCAGCCACCTGGTATGTACTTTTAAGACTCTTACAAAAATACTTTATATTTAATTCAACCCTGTTTTACCTGTTAAGTCAAAGCCAGTACAGTCAAGCCCGGACCCAGCTCTCCAGGCAGATTCTATAACTTATCTATACCCAGTAAATAGCCCTCAACTGCTCAGAGATCTGAGGAATATTGTATTTAAATATTTAATTATTAAAAAAAAACCTTTTCATAACAAAAAGAGACGGGTTGGCTCCTAGCAGCACTCTACTTCATCCAAAGAAAACAGAGGACAAATGGGCACAGAACAACGTCCATCCACAATTTGCTTCAACTGCCAAGCACTGACCACTGGACAAAACTGCCTTTCATCTAAACTGAAGATCTCCAGACATGGACAGAATCACCGGAATCAACAGCCTAGCTGCTCAGGTCAAGGTAGGCTTGTCTTCCCACAGATTTCTTAGCCCACAGGATCTCCTGGAGCCTGGCAGGCCCTGTGCTAAACAGCAAAAGGCAAATTTCGACCCACAGCGACCATGGAGGACCCTGAGGAGTAGCTCTAGGTGTACAAGAAGGCTACTTTGTGGAGACCCAAAAATGCAATCTTATTTCACCTTGTCTAAGGGTCTAAAGGTCAGAGAGTTCGAGTTTATTTTGCTCCCTCAAAGTTGTTGACACAAGTGTGGCCACTTACCCTGACCTAGGGTGTGGTTAAATGATGGTTTGGATATTAAGATGGCCAATAGAAGAGTATCCTCTCCACCATGAGCAAAGGTCAGAGAATTCACGCATACTTCAGCTCCGTCTTTTGAAATAGAGGGTTTGACCTAGGGAGTGGCTGCCTGCAGGATACTTGGTCTAGGGTTTTTTCACTGCCCCAAGCATCAATACTTTTCACAAGAATTAAAGGCTTGATGTCTCAAGTGTTGGTGCAAAAGACGTTCTGCTCATCCTTTGTATAATGTTAACGCCGTTTTTTTTTGTTTTTTTGTTTTTTTGCGTTCTTCCCCTCTTTTGTATTGGGGTTTAAAAGTGTACAGAAAATAAACGGCGGTGAAGTCAGTGTGCAGGAGACACTGAGTTGCCCTCCTGATACTACCCTATGTTTCTGTGCTTCTTTCTTAGCTCTATTCCTCCTACCTAGCTTTCCTAATCCTCACGCCCCTACACTGGAACATACATACCTGCCCTGGCTAGGATTGTGGCTGGAGTCTCTCCAAAGGGTGGCTCCCGACACTGCTTCAAGCCTGCCAATTAGAAAGTGTTAGTAAATAAATTCTTCCCATTATCTGGCACATTATCTCGTTAGCTGTGCTTGCCTCTTGCTTTCTTTTTAGACTCAGTCTGTACAGCTCTAGCTGCAGGCTTTCGGGTGCAAACAAAGAAAAGCACATGTGCCTGAGCTCTTTGATGTTTCTCATTGTTCTCCTGCCGCCTGGGAATTGGCTGACCTGTATTTCTGACATAGGTTGTAATTCTACTGAGTGGCTAGCACTGACTTGGAAGGATGATGTTGCCAAAAATAAACACAAGTTTAGCCAGATTTGAAAGGAGAGACTTTATTATTGCATTACTTTAGGGGTAAGTCAGAACTTTGCACAGATGTCTGAGACCCCAGAGTATGGAGCACAACAGAGAGGAAGTGTGGCAGGCAGGGACGCTTCTGTTGTGCTGGTCCTCCTTCTCCACAAGTTGTGTGAAGTCCCACAGCTCAGGTCAGCAACAGCCGCCAGACTGCTGGCTACTTCCTCCACTGCCACCACAGCAGCCACTGCTGCCACCACAGCAGCCACTGCTGCCACCACTGCTGCCACAGCATCCGCTGCTGCCACTACTGCTACTGCATCCAGAGCTGTGACGATGGCGACGGAGAGATCTGCGGGGCCTGTGGTGGCTCAGGCAGCAGCCACCACCTCCAGAGCTGCAGCAGCCCCCGGAGCTTGATCCACAGCAGCCCCCGGAACTGGAGCCACAGCAGCCCCCAGAGCCCAGACTGCAGCAGGAAGAGACAGGAGGGCACTTAGGAGGACACTTAGGAGGACACTTTGGTGTCTGGCACTTGGGAGGGCACTTGGGGGCACACTTGGGAGGGGGCTGGCACTGCTGCTGGTTCTGCTGGCAGGACATCTTGGCTGCTGTATGCTCAGGAGCTGTGGGAGAATCACACACAAATCAGACCCAAGACCCTGGGGCTACCCTGCACCCTTAGCATCCATGATACCCATAGAAACACTATTTCTAGTAGTTTTCATTGTAATATGTTCACATGAGAGGTCACATGCTCACCACTGTTTCTTGGGAGCTTCAAAAAACCCACAGAAGCCACGTAAAATCTGACATCTGGTGTCAAGTCGTGAATGACAAGCTAAGCATTATGAGAGGGGTCTGAATCAAAGACTCTGAAATTGCTGTTTAAAGCATCAATTCAGGGAAAATGGACTGCATTACAAAGAGAACCTGATACTGCCTATTCTGTATCCATGTCTTCCTTTGAATGTTAGGCTAGAGCTGTGTTTTCACAGTCCATCAATTCTCTAAAATTGAAGTTTTATTATCTTCTGCACTTCTCAGAGACCTACTCCACTAAAATGATGCTTGTTCTCTGCAGAGCACGAAGTCAAATGGACCCTGACTGCTTGGTGACATGCTATGGGTGTCAGCATGCCCTTTTCTCCACCATTCCAGTCCACCCGAAGTCTCCTGTAAGAATGGCCCCCAGGCTCTGTGGTTCTGAGCCATCTTCCCTCCAGTTCTCCTTTCAGCTTCCCTCTGACACAGTCCCCGTGCTGTCTCCCAACAAACACTTACCAAGGTAGCACAAGATCTGTGGACACCTCAAGACGAGTGGATGGAGCTGTCTGGCCCTCAGCTCTTTTATCCTGATCCTGGGCTCTATCCTAGCCTGTGAGACAGTGGCTGGGCATGAATGGCTCTGCCTTCTAACACCCATGTGATCCTGTGACTGGTGATGACTAGCTGTGTTCCTCACCAGTCTTCCTCCATGGGACTCAAGGGTACTCCAGCGAGGACTATGGTTTAGGCATGAGGTGAGGAGGAAGTGGATTCCTGGCAGCCGTAACTTCACATACCTGAAGGGCATGTGCCTCAGGAGCTGTTTGTTCACTTCTCAGCCTGTCTCACTTGCTCCCTGTTCCTAGTGTAACCTTTAGTTCAGAGAGTCTTTTAATCAAGTTCAACCTGGGTAGCACGTGTAAAACTACATCGTTCAAGCATGGATACTTACATCTCTACCTACCCTCTCTCAACCTGTGTGGCTGCATCACACAGTTAGACATCTACACAGGCAAACTCCTGGCTGGTGGATTTGAGTCAGCAAAGGGACAATGTGAGGTTATGAAACCTATTTGGCCTGTAAAAATTTTCCTTTTAAGTGTAACTTTTAAACATAGAAAAGAATTACTTGTGTGTGTGGTGAAAGTCACTGTATTTTGAAAAGGTAGGAGGGAATAAATCAACCTCCTAAAGACAGTAGATGGCAGAAAACTCAGCGAACAACACATGTGTAACCTGCTGAGTGAAGCTCTTTTAAGAAAGTAGCTGTATGTGGGTTGATATGGTCAAAATATGTCATATAATTTCATATAATACATGAAATTTCTTATGAAAACCCTTTATTTTATAAGGTTAATGATTGTAGCAATACTTTAAAAATTCCAATATCTTCTAGAGAAAATTGATTTCATTGTTCATATTGGTTGATTTTTCTGGGGGTCATATGGAATAGAGGGAATGATGTCAACATGTCAACATAGGTCCACATAGGTGACAAAGGAAGTCTGATGAATGCTGTATGCATATTCTTTCATGTGAGGGACAACGGGTAAGAGATGGGGCAGGGAATTTCAAGGGCAAGAATCCTTACTAATTCACAGGATGTGTTGAGTTGTGTCTTTTTAGGCCTATCTATTCATCTACTATGCATATATCTGCCATCTCTCTATAATCTGTCTATCTAATCTATCATCCACCTATAATCTATTACTTTTCATTTATTTATCACTTGTCAGTCGTCACTAATCATCTATCTAATATGCATGTATTTGCCATTTATGCACTTTTCCACCTATCATCTAACTAGTTATGTATCTATTCATTTTCTATCTAATTTTTCTCAGAGCCTTTACCATTTACAGGTGCTAACTCTTTATGTCTAAACGTTAGCACTAGATTATGTCATTTTCTTGGATTCTTTTCTAATATCAGCTGTAAGAAAGGACTTTCCTTTTTCCTATATTATTTATAGTAATTAATCGTTTGGGTCTTGTTTGGGACTCCCTACAGTTTGAGGGGAAAGCCCGAAGTCCTATCGGATGCATGTTAAGCAGTTTCCATCTTCCCTAAGAAATATTCTTAGCTGAATAACATCATATTCTATACTTGGTACTAAATGTTTTCCCAGGCAACACAAGCTGAGCACTTTGCCCTGCCATGTCTGTTCATTACTGTCCCTCTGAATTTTTCTATTCATGTACCATGTTATTTATATAAGGCTACAATAAGTCATTTGATGACCTTTTGTCTGTTTTGTATTTATCTTCATTAATTAAACATGGGATGATGCATACATTGGCTATTTTAAGAATTTTAAATCCTCTAACATTATCAGTGATACTTCATCATACTAATAGCTACTCTTAATGACTCAAGTCACCCAATAAGAACCCACACTCTGAGACTGCCAGAATGAGGCATTGTGGTGACATCACCTGAAGATCTGCCTCTGTCACACCAACTGTGACATCTGTTCTCCTGGTTAACTTGCTCCAAAATCTTAGTAAGAGGGAGAGGTCAGGAATTGATTCCTGAATTCAATGGCAGCTCTACTCAACTCAACTTCCAACTTTAAGGATGAGAAAGCTAAGATGCCCTGTTGTCCACACCTCAGCCTGTGTGCAAGACAACACCCATTTCTTCAGATAACCTGCATAAGTGATGTGTGAGCACCCTACTTGCTTCAGCAAGCCTGGAAGTTAATTTTTGACTGTGAGCTCAGCTGGGTCTGGTCAGTGTAGTCATCATACTTAGCCAACCTTTGGTTTTCTGAGGCTCCCTTTGTCATGTTTCTTTATTTTGGAGTTATATTTTTTCCTCATCAAAAGTAAGAGCAATCTGTTTAACTATGTGTATGTCTTTTATCCCAGAGCAGTACTTAATGTATCAATACCTTCATTTATAAGCCTTTTAAACAAATATTATGTAAGGGTTTGCGTATTAAACCAAAAGTGTAGGGAATTGGGGGAGGAGCAATACTAGATATCAGGAAGGCTCTACTCTCTAAAATTTGACAAACGTGAACTACAGTGACAAAGGAATGTGGTCTGGAATATAAAAATCACTGTTCCACGACCAACTGGCACACCAGTTGCTTTAACTAAGCCATAGGAGGTCTGAGTGATCTAAGTTTATAAAAATGAGACTTAAGGTTGATTCTCCAACAGACACAGACTGTTATAAAGAGAATCACAACTGATCAAAATGCAGATAACAGGTGACCATGTGATACCTAGCTTTTGCACCCAAAGCTTAGGGGTCATAGTAGAATGTTTAATTGTTAATAATCATCCTGAGCATTAGCCTTTGGGATTCTTTTTGTCACAGAACCATTGATGTCCCCTCTGTGTGGTGTGATTACCATTAATGAATGAAGAAACTGCCTTGGCCTGTTGATAGGACAAAACTTAGGCAGGTGGGCAAGACAGAACTGAATGCTGGGAGAAAGAAGGTTGGAGGCAGAGGGATGCCATGGAGCTGCCAGAGACAGATGCTGGAAATTTTACCTGGTAAACCACTGCCATGTAGTGATACACAGATTAATAGAAATGGGTTAAATGTATATGTAAGATTAGCCAATAAGATGCTAGAGCTAATGGGCCAAACAGTAATTTAATTAACACAGTTTCTGTGTGGTTATTTCGGATGTAAGCTAGCTGGTTGGCCAGGACAAACAAGCAGGCCCTCTCCTACAAACCATCACCAAGAACATGATAAATTAGTATTTTTTATTTACTCATTGAATCTTGTTTTCATAGCCAACATTTTAAATAATACTCAGGATATAAAGTGTATTTTAATCATTTTTCTTCTCTAGTAGCTGTCAAAACAATGAGATCATGAAAAGTATGATTAGTATTATCCATTCCCAAGTGAAAATTTTCATGTAAGAAATAAAAACAAACAAATGAAAACAGAGAAATGCCTATTTTATGCTGATTCTGTTCATTAATTTCAAAAGTGTCTCATAACCCATTCTTTACTTTCTGAAATGAAAATATGATTCTATCATTTCTCCTTTTTATTCTCTCAAACCCTTCCCTCACACTTCTGCCTTGGTTCCTCTCAAATCCATGGCATCTGTTTTTTTTAATCACTGTTATGTAGTTATATATACATTCATATTTCTAAGTCTACAAATACAACATAATTTGTATTGTATTACACTATTCTTTGCTTATTTAATCTAAATCAGTGGTTCTCAACCTTCCTAGGATTACAGCTCTTTAATACAGTTGTGGTGACCCCAACCATAAAATTATTTTTGTTGCTACTTCATAACTGTAATTTTGCTACTGTTATGAATCATAATGTAAAATTTGTAGAGCCAGAGGATTTGCCCATGAAGCTGTGACACACATGTTGATAACCGCTGATCTATACTGTCTACTTTGTATTTGAATCCTGAGATTCTGCCTTCTGTTTAATTCATTCTGTTTGCCATGCTTTCCCTTGAGTTTCCGTGGGGCTAAAGGGTTTCTCCATTCCGCCTTCATTTCAGCTTGAGTTCGCTTCGATGTTTCAGTCTCGACTTTGAATTAGTTTTCAAATCCCGGATTATCTTTGTAGTTTGCATTAGTGTTGTCTCTGTTTCTTTGGGCATTACTCAAGCATTTATTTCCTTGAAGTTCATTGACCTTTATCTTTGTGACTTCTTTAAACTCCTTGAATTCTTACTGAGGTTTATGGTTGTTCTTTTAAACTATGTGTCCTGTGAGCCATCTAGATAATTCTCACTGGGAGGAGAGGCTGGAATCAAATCATAGCTTATTAGACATTATAGCCAAATGTCTCCCATTTAATGGATATATGACTTGTTAGTAGTTTTCACATAGTGGAATGTCCAACACATTGCTGAGCTCTCACTTCAGACCAGCTGTTAGAAATGCCGCACAGTGATTGTTAACACAACAGAGTAAAAAATAAGAAGCCAGGAAAAACAGATGTGTACCCGTAAAAGCCCAATGACACCAAAGGACAACATGTGAGATAAAGTGATCATCACAGTATGCAGTAAGCGTGGCTGAAGAGTCACTGTGCACAACCTGTGAGCTAACCTGCTACTGTCCCGCAGATTCAGGCGTCTGAGCCGTCTTTGGAACAACTGAGCTGTGAGAGAATTCCCACGGGGCTACACCTGGGCTGCTCCAGAGTGCTAACTGGCACCTAGCCCTCATCCAGCTTTTGATTCTTGGTTGCCCTTTGTTTCTCTCGTTGCCCTATATGTGAACCTTGCCTGATAGTTTCCCAAGATTACAAAGCCTATGCAAAAGTTGGTTGTGGGAAAACCGCAGAAAACCACAGTACCTCCGTAATTGAGAATTTACACTTGGCATTGTCCCTTAGGAAGCTTCTTTGGGATGTTTTGAAAATATGGAAGTTAATTGCTAAGATGTAAATTGGAGAACAATAAAAGATGCCTTGGGCAAAGGGGAATAAGCATCCACCCTGCAGTTGAGAAAGGCTAAATTCATTCTAAAGACCCACATGAGCCCACATCCACGCTGCAACACCAAGCCTTGATTGACAAAGCTAATCTGAAAGATGCTTGTGATCAATGATCAAGAAATGAGAGAAGATTGTTAGGGAAACCTTTATTATTTTTGTAACAGAGAAGATAGGCCTTTTAACAGGGGAGGACATTCAGAACTTCTGACAAGATTACAGCAGCTCAGGACACGGAGGGGTGCAGGAGGCGAGAATAACAAAATGTCACAGCAGATCTCTGAACATGGCTTCTTTCTGCATGGCTTGACTAAAATATTAAAGGCTCAGGTCAGCAGCAGCCCCCAGA
>JAQHUG010000604.1:284524-303502 GCA_028555095.1 Dicrostonyx torquatus
CTGGCCTGCAGAGAAAAATTATCTGATAAATTTCAATAGGAGAAAAGAGGTGTTCATTCTTTATAAAAGCTCATTTTCAGGACTGGAGAGATGGCTCAGAGGTTAAGAGCACTGACTTCCCTTCCAGAGGTCCTGAGTTCAATTCCCAGTAATCACATGGGGTCTTACAACCATCTAGGATGAGATTTGGTGCTCTCTTCTGGTGTGTAGGCACACATGCAGCCAGAACACTGTATATATAATAAATAAATAAATCCAAAAATAAAACCAATTCATTTTCCTGTAAGTCTTAAGCTGAGAGATTTCACAGTCTGAAGTCATATTCAGAATAATTTCCTCCTCTACTTAGCCCTTCTTTCATGGACATCTGTTACAATGCCATTGGGCTTGATCTACTGCTATTGTGTTCATATGGAGGTTCTTACAGGATTTCCATTGATTCCCCAAACTTCCCGAACTGATGATGATAATGATGTCAGAGAAAAAAAAATGGTGATTATTGATGGGTGATCTTTCTCCCTTTAATAAAAGACCTAACTGATCTACTCCCTCAGATAAGAATCAGGTCTGGTCCAAGTCTCAACTCATCTCAACACCTCATGCTGACTTGTTGGCTTAACAAGTCTTGTGCTATTGTTTCTTAAAAATTCTGAGCAGCCTGTGTTCAAATTCCAGATCCAAGGCTGTAAGTATTTTCCAAACCCAAAGATCCCTTGGTGACCTGCCCTCACTGTTAGTCTTTCCTTGCAAACTGTCTCAGAGTTGTGTTAGCAGAGGGGAGCTTTCCTCCCGCAGCCCATCAAGGCCCACAGCTGTCTGTATTTCATGTTCCCATGAGCATATTATCCTCCACAGATTCAGAAGTCACAGGTACCCAGCTACTTCTATTGCCTTCCATGGCTTCAAAATCCCTTTGGCCACCTCCTTCCTCCCGCCTTTCATCCCCTGCTCCCTTCTGTGCTCTGTCTGTGTTTCCTTGGCTCTGGAGTCTTGTTAAGCCTCCCTTCCAGCACTCCTCACAGCTTCCCTCTGGTACGGTCCATGCTCCTGCCCCAATGAAGCCTTACCAAGATGACAGGCAGCACAAGATCCTTGGGAACCTCAGGTGAATGAATGCAGGTGATCTGCTCTTTAACCCTTTTATTCTGATCCTAAGCTCTGCCCCGGGAGTGAGACAGTGGCTGGGCATGGTAGCCCTGCCTCCTGACACCCACATGGCCTTGTGACTGGCAATGACCAAATGTTTCTCACCAGCCTTCTTCCATGGAGTTCGTGGTCGCTGCATTCAGCTTGGACTATGACTTAAGCATGAAGCTAGGAAGTAGATTCCTGTCATCCTTAATCTCACACCCCACAGTGTCACCATCTGTTTTCCATCCCTGTACGTTGCCACTCTGTGTAGGTATGTCACACATTGTAGAGACCTAAACAGCCCAAATCCTTGTCGCTGGACCCAGCTCAGCACAGTTATGCTGAAATGGGTTTTTGAAATCTATTTATCACATCTTATTTTCCCTCTTTAATTATGATATTGGAACATCAATGAGAATTATTTGTAAGAGGGCTGTGAAAGCCATGGAGTATCACAAAAATGAGGACCATGAAAAGCAAGAAAAACTGACTGATGGAAATATTTGTACATGGTAGCTCTCTGACAAATGACCTGTATAGGAAGAAGACATGGATATTTAAAATAATAATTTAAGAGTGGTAGACATGATTGACCTATGCCAATGCCATATGAAAAGCTCACAGTGAAGCCCACTTTGTATAGTTAACGTCTACAGAGAATCCAAAGAAATAAATTATAGTTCCTTCCAAAGTCAGTGAATCTACCAGTTGGTTTTCTTTTTTAATCTGCTTCGAAACAGCCTCTCTGTTGTTTTGTTTTTTTCTGATGAGAACTCACCTGGAGAAGTAGTGAGACTGAAGCAGGACAGGACTGCTGGAAGAAACATTTATCTTCATGCCCTTGTGGGACTTTGGATTTCTGGAGGCTGTGACTGAAGAAGATGATGGCCGGAGATGAAAACTGAAGAAAGGAGAGAGGACTTGAGCTGTTAACATCTGCTCTCCATGTTGACAGCATAGGTGATAGGGACTTTACCTTAGGCAACGGGGTGATTTTTTAAGATCACGTGTCCTAAATGTGTCCCAGGAATGGGTTTGTGCTGTTGTTTTCAAAGCTCTTCTCCATTCAGTATTTCCTTCGTCCCTCACAGCCACAGACTTTACACAAAGTGGTGTTTTGAATTTGTATATATTTGTTTCTTTAATAAAAAATGTTGAAATTCATTGTAAGCTAAAGTTCTTGCAAGATGGACATTACTGTAAAGTTCAATTAAAAAAATTAACTCAATGAGATATCTACAAATCAAAGTCAAATTGAATCATGTGAGAGGAAATTTTTCTCCCTAGTCATTGATGGACCCTTCACTGAGAAGCCCCTCAGATAGGCATGATGAGCTAACGGAAATGTGGGGAAGACATGCACTTAAGTATAAATAGTGCAGTAATACATATTTAGAAAGATACATTATATCACAACTCATGCTGTCTTTTGATCATCCATCACTGAAGCTACCTGTCTGTCTGTCTGTCCATCCATCTATCTATATCTATATCAATATCTGTATCTATATATAAAATCTACCTACCTATCTATCTATATCTATCTTTCATCTATCTCTATCTATCTATCTATCTATCTATCTATCATCTATTAATATCTCACTTTTTCTCTGAAGCTCCACCATTTACATGCACCCTGACACACAGCCCCCTCTGAAAATTGCTGTTTCCAGTGCCAGGAACATCCGAGGATAGTTATGAATGAGGACCAACATGAATCCATGAGCAACTAAAACATTATTGTGGTTTTGGTGATTATTTTCTTGACTTGTGGTTCTTGATCATGAACTTTGTAGACAACAACACTGTATTATAACATGGAAGGCTCATGCAGATTTGCAGCCATATGGTCATTCCTTGATTTGTTTTTAGTACCACACTCAAACAGTTGACGCTGAGTTTTTCTGAAGTCTTTCCAAGGACTGTGCCTTGCTCTGCTGGTTGGTTTTTGTCAGCTGACACAAGCTTGAGTCACTTGAGAAGAGGGAACCTCCACGGAGACTATGTATCTGCTAGGACTAGCCTTAGAAAAGCCCGTGGGCTTTCCTTTATTGACGATTAGTGTGGAAAGGCATAGCTCACTTAGGCAGGACCATCTCTGGCCAAGTGACCTTGGGTATTTAAAAAAGTAAACTGAGTAAGCCAGGGATAGGGAGCCAGTAAGCAGCATTTCTCCATGGTTTCTGCTTCAGTTCCTGCCTTCTTGCCCTGGCTTCCCCAAATGGACTGTGATCCAGAATATGTAAGCAAACGGGCTCCTTTCCTCCCCAAGTTGATTTTGGTCAGTGTTTTAGTAGACTAGGAAACTGCCTAGGGGAAATCCAGTGTGAGTCATGGCTTCTGTCCAACCTCTATTACTTAGTATTTTCCATGTGTCTTTCAGTTGTTCAGGCATGAACCAAGTTCAAATAAGCTTTTCATTAGAACACAGTGCTGTCGCCTTTGCTCATCTTGGAAGTACCGCTCACGCACTTTTGTGTTTTGATATAGGTCATGTGCTATGCCGCGCACATGAGATAATAATAAGCTCTTTGACAACCTGACCAAAGTTTTATACTTTCACTTTCTTTATTTAAGATAGGCTGGTTGTTTCTGGAGCGATGGCTCACTGGTTAAGAGCACTTTCTGTTCTTGCAAAGAACCTGAATTTGGTTCTCAGCATATTGAATGGCTCCTAACAGTCCATAACTTCAGGAATTCAATACTCTCTTCTGATATCCATGGTACCAGGCATGAGTACAGAACAGATAAATACATACACACACATACACATAAAAACCTCTAAAAACCAGAAGGATGTTCACATTGGATATTCTAAATCTTTTAAACTATGCTACGAACACTATTAGCGATGTTTCCAATTATAAAGAACAACTTCTGACTCAGGTCACTGCATAGCAATGTCCATCCTGAGACTGGCAGAGTAAAATATGTGATGTCACATCGCCTGCCGATCTGCCACTGTCTCACCAGCTCTGACGTTTGTTCTCCTGGTAAGGTTGCTCCAAAGGGCTTAGTAACAGGGAGAGGTTAGGAATTGCTTCCTGGTTTCCACAATGGCAGGACTACATATCCAAATTCCAGCTCCTAGGATGACAAGGCTGAGATGCCAACTCGTCCACACCTCTGCCTCTCTGCATGGACACACCCCGGTCCTCAGCTGCACCGTGTGAGCCTGGTGATGTGTGAGTGGCACTCCTACTTTAGAAAGAGTGGAATCTGAGGCTTGACTGTGGACTCTGTAGCTTAGCTATCAGGTCGAAGCGAACACCTTAAGAGGAAACCACTGTTTGTCTTTCATTGGCCTCTGCTCTCCATCCCATGGATCACAAGGAATGCTGGTGTGCTTTAACCAGAAGCGATTCAATCTGAAAAATGTTTTTTCTGAGTTTCAGAAACACCACCAAAAAATATGTTTTATTTTTCTCCTCTTTTAACCTATAAACAATCAAAACAATGAAGCAGTTATTTTGAGTATAAGAGAAAATTGAATTTTGAGTATAAGAGAAAATTGAGTTACTATTCACATAACAGCATTAAAAGTTATATTATTTGTTTGTTGCCGAAACCAAAATTTTCATATTTTGTTGGCATATGTTATGAAAGCATGCTAAAATCTTATCTCTTTTTCTTTGGTACAGTTATCATGTTTCTAGACTAATGGGTAAAATGTCACATAAATCTTAACTTCTGCAGTTTTAATTCTGAAACTTAATAAAACGAATCTTTTTTGAGATGCTTCATTTAAAGTATTTTTTGTTATTAAAATTTACTTTTTCAGTTTCATAAATGTATAGAAGGCATTTTATCATCTTGCGAAACTGAATTAATACAGTCCTTCATCAATATGTCCCCACAGGCCCTCTCCCCGGCCTCTGGAAATCAGCATTCCCTTTCTTGCTCACAGGAATTCAACAGAAGAATGGTACAGTGTCTTTTTCAAATACGTATTTTAATTTCCATTCTCCCTTTACATATCATTCATATGGTAACATGCACATATATTGTTGGGCCCACAGGTCTACCCCTCCTCCCGGAGCTCATCTTGAGGACAGTTTCTGGTCAGCCAGCTAAACATCCTGTTTGTTCCTGTGCTCCCTCTATCCCATCTGGTGGTTAGCTGTAGAGCACTGTTGACTCCACCTTGGGCCTGGTAATTCCTACCTGCCTGGGAGGAGGGGTCCCATCGTGCAGCAGCTCGGTGTATAAGGATTTTCCTAAGCTTGAATAAACGGCATTCGGCTGATCTCCCTTTGAATGACCCAGGTCTCTTGTGTGTTCTTTCAATCTCCAGACCCTTGCTTGGCTCACATACGGTACAGTGGCTCACGTACGGTACAGTGGTGCTTGAACTGTATGGAGAGTAACACAAGCATTACAATATAATTCTATAATTTTTTTGAGAAAATTTTTTGCTCATGTAGGCAAGGCTGGTCAGGAAATAGCTGTGCAGTCAGGGTGTCCTTGAACTTGTGATCTTCCTGCTGGTGATTACAGGCATGAGCTACCATCCTGCCATTCTGAAGGCTAGATTATATTCTTTTTCATCCTTGAACATTATTTTTAAATACAATCATTAATCAATGTACATTTGAATGCCCTTCATCTTTTGGCTATTGTAGACAGTGCTTCTGTGAACACGGTGTAGAAAGAGCTCTTTAAGTCTCTGTTCTCAATGTATATGTTCTACATATGTACCCAGAGATCCACACACAAATACACATGTACAAAAACAGATAGACAGTAGAGAAGAGGTGTGAACTTCTTGGTTCATAGTTAATTCTGTTAAATTTCTGAGGAAAGGGGATTTTTCAGTCACTGGCACTCTGAATAGTCCAGAGTTACCACATAGACCATAGGCGCTGTCAGGCTATGTTGTGTTCACCGTGACTATACTCAGCTCAGACACTATATTTCATTATGGGTTTTATTTGCCTAATAGTCATACTGAGCAGTTTTACCTGTGTCTATGGATCATTTTGTATCCTTTTTTGGGGGGAGGGAAACCAATGTATATATGAGTCTCCTCCAAGTTTTTAATCGGGTTGTTTGCTTGTATGTTGATGAGTTAAAAGAGTTTATTACACCTTCTGATATGACTGACATATGCTTATGCCAAAGATTATCATTCTGCTGTGTGGGTAATGTTCAGTCATGCATAGAAAATTTTAGCACTAATGTACTTCATGAAACCTAATTTCATTTTGTTACCGTAGTATCATTTCACAGAAGTTGCTGAAAATTTCAGCATTTTAAAGTTTTCTCAATATGTGATCTTCTATGAATGTTTTGTGTTCATTCTTGTATTTAAGCCCCTTCATTGTTGTGCGATGGGCACGTAGCTTATCTAACTGTCCACAACAGCAGGGAGCTGATCTTGACCAGCTACACTTCATGTGAAGGGGTAGAATACCACCATAGTCACTTTCAAAACACAGAAGACAGTTGGTGATACCAGAGAATATACACAGGTGGCCAAAGAAGGAAAGTAGTCTGGACTGACCTTGACTGCTGGATAGGGGCCACATAATCACAGTGAAGGACGACAGACCCTTTACTACCTGTATTCTGTGGAGTGACCCGTACTACTGATTATGTCACACTACAGCTACAAGCCAGTTCAAGGCACACTGAGCCCAGTTGTTGAAACTAATGTGTGAGGGTGATTCTGACCAAGATAAACAAGAGTTTTAGAAGACTCAATAAGGAAAACTTTATTATCACAAAATACTGAAGAAGACATTAGATCACAGGTGCAAATTCAGAACTTGATACAGATTTTCAGCATCTCACAGCCAAGGATCCGGGAGATAGGAGAGGAGAGGGGGAATTGTGGACTGGTCTTCTGAACATGGCTTCTTCCTGCACTGCATGTTTGTGATCTTCATGGTATAGATCAGCAGCAGCCCCCAGACTGCTGGCTACTGCCACAGCTGCTGCCACCACTGCCGCCACAGCAGCCACTGCCCCCGCTGCTGCCACAGCAGCCACTGCTGCCACCACTGCTACAGCATCCAGAGCTCTGGTGTCTGTGACGGAGAGATCTGCGAGGCCTGTGGTGGCTCAGGCAGCAGCCACCACCTCCAGAGCTGCAGCAGCCCCCGGAACTGGAGCCACAGCAGCTCCCAGAACCCAGACTGCAGCAGGAAGAGACAGGAGGGCACTTAGGAGGACACTTTGGGGGACACTTTGGTGTCTGACACTTGGGAGGGCACTTGGGGGTGCACTTGGGAGGGGGCTGGCACTGCTGCTGGCTCTGCTGGCAGGACATCTTGGCCTGTGGGTGTTCAGAAGCTGCAAGAGAATCACACACATGTCAGACACCAGACACTGTGGCCACCTGACACATTTGACTTGCCCCAGAAATTTTACCTCTAGGTACCCAAAGCAACCATCCATAGTCCTTTCATTTGTAACACGCTCACGCTGTCACAGTGGGTCATCTTGAATTCAGAACCTCAGAAACCCATGCAAGTGAGATACTAATTGTCACCTGGCATCCAGAAGCATTGAATGAATGTTTAGTGACACTGGTCTTAGTTCTCACACATATGCCAGCATTTGGACTGCTTCAGGGAGAAGTAGTTGTAAAACGAAAGAGCAGTCATTACTCGAAGGCGATTTCAGTTTAAGGTCAATATTTCAAAGCATCTTCTATGTCACTGAGGGAGTAAGCTCAGCCCCTGAGTGGAAAATATCTAAACTGTGTCCAAGCTGTCATGGAATTACTAGCCCCTGTTATGAGGCAGAACTCAGAAGTAACCAAACCAACACCTTCTCAGGCTAAGGGTGACAAGATCGATATCATCCCAGTGGTGTCCTATTTATCAGAGAAGTGTGGGAACAGATTCCACAACCTGGGCTCTCTTTCTTTACTAAGTAAATGTGAGACCCTGTTGCCCAATTTTGACTCAGATTCTTCTTTGGGAGTTAGGGCAAGCATTTTCTTCACAGGTTATCTCCCCCATGAGCCTGTTCAGATGGACAGTTCTCTGTGCTCAGCATCCCATTCTGAAGGTTCCTATACATGCAAGGTACTTTGTTCTCTCTAGAGCCAGAAGGCCCCAAGCATTCCAATGTCTCTCAAAACCAAGCCTGTGGCTTGTGTGTGTGTGTGTATGTGTTGCCTTTGTCTCACCCCTCACTGTTCACCATGTTTTATAACCTATCAACATGGCCTCTGGGCCGAAGAATCCTTTCCCTGTCCCCTGTGAAACTTGTCTGGAAACCCCTCTGGAAAAGTCTCTACCTCTAGCCTCCCATTGACACTTACCAAGATGATAGGCGTCTCACGGTCTGTGGGTATCTCAGGAGGTGAGTGGATAGAAGTGCCCTGTTCCTCAGCCCTTTTATTCTGATCCTGGGCTCTGCTTCAGTCAGGCAGACAGTGTATGGACATAGAAGTCCCTGCCTCCTGACAGCCACATGGTCAGGTGACTGATGATGATCAAACATTCCCCACCACCTTCCTCCATGGAGCCAGTCATGCCTCACATGTCTTAGACCATGGCTTAGGCATGAAGGGAGGAAGTGGATTCCTGGATCCTTAAACCTGGCACACCTGCAGACTGTTTGACTTAGGAGCCAGTCATTTCTCCATCTTCTTTCTTTTCTGTCCCTTCTTAATGTGATATGTGCAGCACGGAGCACATATCAAGGCAGCAAAACTTTGAAGTTCCTTCAACATCTGCTTCCATGTCTACACTTTCCAACTGTGCCTGGGTAAGCCCAGTCTAAACATCTACCCCAGTAAAGTCCTGCATTCCAGATCCAGAACAGCACCAAGATGTTCTAAGGTGTGCTACAGACTTCTGTTTAGGCTCTGTCATCTCCATTAACTATGACAGTGTAATATTAAGGAGAATATAAGATGGTTATGAAAGTAAATGAAACATCAAATGATCATGTAGACTATTCACCAAAGACACAGGGTGAGGATACTGCTGTTTAATCATATCCATTGAGAGATGCTTTTCTGTGAGGCGCGCACACTGTTCTGTGGAGGACCTGAGTTTGGTTCCTAGTACCTGTGTTGGGCATCTCCCCTCTAACTCCAGCTTCAGCGCATCTAACACCAGTTCTTACCTCCAAAGATACATGCAGTCTTGTACTTGTAACCCCACCGATAGACACTGTAATGATTTCTGTCCCTTTAAGAGTGAGCCATGCCCACTCCTTGTCTACAAGCAAGCAAGCCTGCGGTTTGCAGCCCCATTCTCTCTCTGTCCCCAGGACTCTCAGGAGAGGCAGGGGGGCTTCTCCACTTTCCCCTTCCCCCCCCTCCTTCCTACTCTCCCTTCCCTTTCTCCTTTCTTTTCCTCCTTCTCTCTCCTCTTCTGCTTCTTTCCCTTCATAATCCATCTAATAAATGCTTATAACTTTATCTATCTGTCTGGTCTCATACTGCCTGCTGCCGCCACCGCCGCTGCCATTTGCCACCATTCGCCGCCATGGATACCTGACCATGTGATCTCGACCCTGGGGACCCGTTATTGGGGACCCCATTATTCATTAAAACCACATCAGATACGCATGCAGAGAAACATACACACACAATTGAAAAAAATTAATTTTAAAAATAGCAACTGAAAGAAGATAAAGAGGTCCAATAAATAATACATATGAAAATGTTCCAAGAAACCCAATATTTGGCAAAATTCCTATGCATTAATAAGAACACAGTGTCCAGAGAGAAAAAACACCATTATTTTATCTGCTTCTTTACACTTGTCTCAGTAAATATCTTCATATCAGATTTTTCATAAATTTACATGTAATCATCTCTTAGGAATATACTACCTTGTTTTTATTCTTTCAGTATGGATGGATACTCTGTAGAAGCCAGCACAACTCTTTCATGAAAACTGTGTGCTATTATTGGTGAGATCAGATGACACATTAATAAGAAAAAATTAAAGAAAAGGATTTATGTGAGATTGAGGGAATCATGTTGTTCACCTATAGACACAGGAATAGAATCAGTCTTCTCCCACATGTGAGACAAAGGGCTGGTGGGCTGCGTCCCTGATGAAGGAAGGCGGGTTATTTTTAAAAAGAATCACACATTAGAAGTTCAGAAGAATGTGTTTCTGTGGTCATTAGATCTCCTGATTTATACTTATATTCTACATCACCATAGGCTATAAATGAACATATTATTTTAATTTGAAGATTTAGTATAAATAGTTGTGATTCATAATTGAAGGATATGGTTATACAGAGTCATGATGCAGGATTACCCTAAACCTAAAAAATGTAAGCGAGAAGAGGAAAAGAAATATACAAGCAAAATTGGCAAAGATCTCTTCTCCTTAAATGCTGGTGGACTCTGGAATTTCCAAACCTTGGGAATAATATGAGTTTGGAACACAGGAGTATAGTGAACACCAAGAAAATATGGTATAGAAACATGGGTACTTATAAATGTATAGAAGAGTCTTCATAGAGAGAGATGTATACCTTCCTTATTCTGTCATTTATTATCATCAGCCGCTACCTGTCACCAAGTATTTTTTAAAAGTACATATAATATTTACACACCCAAAGTTCTAACTCTAATTTGTCCCCTAAAACCCCTTGATCTTTCATTGACCATGTTGCAGCACCAGACCCATAGAAGACCCTGACCCTCCCAACCGTAACTGCCACAAAGCCAGTAGCAGAGACTTGTTCAGGACTGCACACCACTAAAAGATGTAGAAACTCTTACATTCTTCCCCCTTTACTGCTACTTTATCTGAACATTTCCCACCTATCTCAAATTTATTCTTAGGTGAGTGTTGGTCATGATCTTCTCTAAATTGTATGTTACAAACTTTAGCTGCTATAGTAATGAAGCTTAGGTCTGTATTTTTAATTTTCTTTTAGTGACTTTGAAAGTAGTTATGGTGAATTCCTTAACAACCTTTCTTAGGGCATGTGTACTTCTCATCTTCAGTAGCTGAACACATTTGCCCAGAAGCTACTTGGTGATATCTAATCCTCTCACTAACATTATCTTTGATGTATAAGTTTAGAAAAAGATACACCTAACTAAGGACCTGGATCACCTGATCTCAGAGGCAGAGTGAGGGATGTGTGTCACGTGACTATGGGAAGTCTTCCACTGTCCCACTGATGTGATTTTATTCTCTTCCTCAGTCATTTCAAAGGGCATAGCAACTGGGAGAGGTCAGAACATGATCCCTTATTTCCATAATGGTAGTGCCACATGCCTCACCTTAGTGTTCTAGGATGATGTGGCTGACAAGCACTTTAGCTTCTGTGCAGGACAACACCCAAGTCCTCAGCTGACCTCCTGTACACAGGTGTGTGTGAGGATCATGCTATCAGGAAGACTAGAGTCAAGCCTTGAGTGTGAGCTCGGGAGACTTAGAACTTAAGAAAATATGAATATTTTGAACAAAATCTGTTGACATTCTGAGGGTTTCAGTTGTCAGATATTTCTCCATTATAAGGTCGTTTCCATATCCCTGAATAAAAGAGAACACTAAAAACTCTAATCAGAAATAGTTCAATAAAAATGTTCTTTACTCTGCACACCAGATGCCGAATCAAGAAATTCAATGTTGTTTTGACATATTTGTTCTTGTCTACCTGTTTAACAATAACAAATCATACACCAATGGTCTCAAAGTATAAAAGCTATAAATCAATTAGCTTTAATTAACTTTTTAAATATTATACTATTTGGAAAAAATATTATACTATTTGGTTGTTGTTAGTGGTATAATTTTAATACATTGATGACATGTAATAAAACTTTTCAAAATTCTCTCATTTCAAACTGATTTAATAAGAAGTCTACAAAAATGATAAAATATGTTACACAAATATAATGCTTATCTCACCTCTCTCTCCCCACATGTGTGTGCTTGTGTGTACATGTATGTCTTTATGTGTAATTTAGGTGCCAACTTTGAGTGGTTCAGTTCAATATTCTACTTTTGTCAATAGATAGGTCAGAAAAACTAAACAATGAAGCTACAAAATAAAATTTCACCCTAGGTTGAGTTGATTCATACACATGGACAAACATCACAGTCACTAGATACACAGTATACTTTATTCTCTGCAGCCATGAGAACTGTCTTAAAGACAGATCACATTTTGACTATAAAAAAATCTTAACAACTACAAAAGGCTTAAAATATTTTTCTTTTCAGACTAGAAATCAACATTAATGATAAAGTAAGAAACCATGTAAAACAATTGAGATTAAACAATAAACTCATAAATGGCTAGAGTGTCATAAATTAAATCCATGAAGAAAATTTTTTAAATTCCTAAAATCAAATCAAAATAAATATGAATACAACACAGGCAATGGTTTCTCTCATCTTCCATTTTAATTGAAAATATTTTTTTCACAGAATATATTCTTAACAGGTTCCCTCCTCCTTCATATGCTCACAGATACTCCCTGTCTCAGCAGCCCTCCAATTCTGTGACGTTTTTCTTTGTCTTTTTATAAAGGAAAAAGGCAAATAAAAACAAAAAATACAGAACAAATAAAATAAATGAATAGATAAAAACAAAAGGAAAAGCACTAGAAATGCATATATATGTAGAGACACCAACATTTGCAAAGCACAAAACTCATAAATATACAAAATTAGAAACCATATATTATAAGCAAAAGACCATCAAAGTTTTTTTTTTTAAAAAAAAAAAAGGGCAACTAAAGCATTGTGAGACAAAAGAAATTGCAGAAATAACATTGACTTGGTTGCTGGTTATTTACTGCTAGGCATGCAGCCTCCCCTGAAGTGTGGTTTGTGTATCCAAAGACACTCCATTGTAGAAAAACAACTTTTCCTTTGCTGGCAGCTGATGCTTGGAGATGGCTCCTGGGACAAGCTTGGGGGTTTGGTTTGTTAGGTCCAAAGTGTTGTGCCCATATCCCCAGTGGGAGTGCTGTTGACAATGTTCTGAACAGAAAGGACCCTGACCACGCAGAAGAATTCTTACTGGATGAACATAAGCCTAAATAGAGCACTCCTTGGGAATCTGATACAGCACATTTCTGTTTATCATAAACCTCATTTCTTTTGCCCCCAAAGGTCAGCAGCATCAGGCATAGGCATCTACTTCCTGGCCAATCCACACCCACACAGGGTCGTACTTCCTTCCTGCTTCACAAGGATCCTTATTGTGCTGGCGCTGGTGTTTGCAGACTGCAGAGAAGACTACACTCTGGATCAGACTCCTCAGACCTTATCAGAGCAACAGTTTTGTGCCATCAACAACGGTTCATGCAGTGCATCACAGCTGATCAAAGTTCAGAGAAGTGTTCACATATTAGCAGCCAACAATGAGACGTCTATGTCACACCCCTCCCAAGAATCAAGGACCATTGCAGAGGGGGTTGTGAAAAGCTTGCCAGAGTCAGAGGTCAGTCAGAACCAAAGCAAAACATATATATGACAGGCTCATTCATAAAAACCACAGTAGTTGTGGCTGTCTGCAAGCTGAGTAGATGTAGAAAAAGATGTAGAAAAGATTCAGTTTTCAGTCCAGAGTCAGTGAGTTCTCACTAGTTCGAGTCAGCTGTATTTCTGTGGGTATAACCATCATGGTCTTGACCCCTTTGCTCACTTCTCTCTCTTGCACTGTCTCTGGAAGCTCAATCCACTGCTTCACTGTAGATCTCTGTATCTGCTTCCATCAGTTGCTGGTTGAAGATTCTATAATGACAGTTAAGGTAGTCATTAATCTGGTGACAGGGAAGGCCAGTTCAGGCACTCTCTCCACTGTTGTTTAAGGACTTCGCTGGTGTCATCCTTGTGGATTCCTGGGAATTCCCTTAGTGCCATTTTTCCCACTAGTCCTTTAATGACTCCATCAATCAAGATATCTCTTTCCTTTCTCTCCCTCTGTCCCTCTCCTGATCGAATATCCCATTCCCTCATGTTCTCTTCCTCTCTCCCTTTTCCCCTTTCTTCCCCCTTCCACCTTTCTTTCTCCCTCCATATTGGGGGAACCTGCATAGAAGCAAACCAGGCCCACTGAATGTGGGGGACAATTGTGAGGCTTGGGCAGTCTGTGAGGCCACCGGCTGTGGGCCCAAGATTTATTCCTACTGCTTGAACTGGTGTCTAGGTGCACATTCTCTTCGGAGGGATACCTTACTCAACCTAGATATAGTGGGGAGGGCATTTTGTCTTGCCTTGAAGTGAAGTGCCAGACTTTGTTGACACCACATGGGAAGAAAGCCTTAGCCTTTCTGAGATGGGGTATGGGGTGGGGGAAGGAGGAGGTGGTAGGAAAAGAGGGAGTGGAAATGGGAATAGCTATGTAAATTGAGAACAAATGGTATTTTAAAAATTCTTAATAAAAACAAGGAAAGAAAAAAATCAATTCAGTTTTCTCTCAGGCTGTGTCCACTCCTGCCTTGCTCCAGAGGATGTCCTCACACTCAGCAGTCTATGGGCAGAACAGTCTTTTTGGGCTATATCAAACAAAACCAAGAGAAAAATGAGTGGATATGATCAAATTACAGGACACCATGTAAGAAAATTAATGAATTAATAAATTTTTGGGGATCAGCCTCAACAAGAATACCTCTCACCAGGGTAAGGGCATGGGGATTAGAAACACAGTAAAGAATATGAAAATAATAAAACCCAATAACATATGGCATAATATTGGGAGGAAATTTTCAGTGAGTACGGAAAAATTCACCCATGTTTAATTTCCAATTTTTAAAACACCCTTCACCCCAAAAGGTAGAAGTAAGACAAAAGACTGCATTAACATGATACAAGGAAATGAACATACTAATTGAAAGTCGCGGCTACATTCATAGTTAAACATTCCCTTGCTAGAAAAAAACAAGTCACCAAGTCACTCTCATGCCCTAGACCAAAACACTCTGTAGGCAAACCAATCCCTAGGTGGAATCCCAAATTATCTCCATAAAGGGAACTGGGACTTAGTTGGATCCTTAGACTTCTGTTTGAGGTAAGAACCAATTACTTCCTTATTCCAGGACCACAAGTTCTGGCTAATAAGCCACAGTTGTTGACAATAACCTAGAAAGAGCAGAATTCTCTGACTTACAACTAGGTGGGACCTTTGTGTGAGGGAGAAGTACAATAACCTTGAAGGAACTAGAGAGGAGTCCCAACTCTCTGACCTTTGATCAAATTGGAAATAGACTTTTTGGGGCCTCCACAGTAAATATTGTATTAAAACATTGAAAATGGAACACATTAAATGAAAAGTTTACCTTTATGGTTGGTATGATTTCATGGAAGCTACGATTGTTGAACAATTACTAATCATTAAATGCAACAGACTATACAAGTAGACTTAGGGACAGTAATGTGACACTCATCTCCATTGGTGCCAAAATGGCACACAGAGAACTCAAATATCATTCATGATCAAGTACTGAAGAAATTTGGAATAGAAAAGATACATCAAATATTACTTAAATGAAATTAACATAAAATTACTTCCTTTACAATTTGTACTAAGACAATGGTGTCCACTTTCTCCATTCTTAAAATCTTAACTAGAATTCTGGGAGACAAAGACATAAAAGGGATGCAAGCACAAAAGGCAGAAGATAACTTGTCTCTGTTTGCAGGCAATAGTATCCCAACATAACATGCCCTAAAATTCTACTGGAAAAGCATATCTTCCATACAATATTGAGCAAAGTAGCAGGCTGATGTGGGATTCCCCTCTCTAAGCTGTGAATATGCTTTATTAATATTAGATAATAAAGAAGCTGCTTTGGACCTATAGCAGCACAAAATATAGTGAGGTGGAAATTCCAAGCAGAGATAGAGGAGAATAGAAGGTGGAGTCAGGGAGATGCCACGTAGCTGTCAACAGAGAAAGATCCAAGCCACCAGACAGAACCTTACTGGTAGGCCCAGACAGATTAATAGAAATAGGTTAATTCAAGATGAAAGAGCTAGTCAATAGTAAGCCAGAACTAATAGGTCAAGCAGTGATTTAGTTAATACAATTTCTGTGTAATTATTTCAGGTCCGGGCATCTGAGAACAAACAAGCAGCTTCCACCTACAGGAGGCTACAAAATCAAACAGTATTTCAAGTTCAGGAGCATTTTCATAAGCCAGGACTGAAATGTCTAACAGGAAAAACCAGGAAAGGACAATTCATGACATCATAAAAAGAAGAAGAAATACCTTGGAATAATCAGCAGCAAGGAGGTAAAAGTTCCACAATGAAAACTTCATAAAACTAAAGAAATTTGAAAAAAACAATTAAAGTTTGGAAGAAATCCCATTTTTACATATAGGTAGATTTAAGATTATGAAAATAATAATATTACAGAAGGCAATCTCAAATTCCCTTTAACCCTTATCAAATGCAATATAATAGGAATTTTATGGAAGTAGATAACGCAATCATAAAACTTACATGGTGTTTAAAAGAGCTCACACCAGCAAAGCAATTAGACAGAGAAAGAAAGGACAAGGTAGAAAGCATCGAAACACCTGCTTTCAAAATATCTTTCAGAAAAAATTATTATATTAAGTAACAAAAACTGCTGCATACTGCCAGAAAACAGATGTGTGCAGCACTACTGTAGAGTTCAGAACCCAGAGACAAACCTACACAGCTGCAGACATGCAATCTTTGAGGAAGCTGCACATATTGAAGAACAGATTACCTCGTACCCTGCAAAAAAATAACTCGAATGAACCAAAGTCCTGAAGCTCAGACTGAAAGCAACTCGAGACAATCAAGGAAGAAAGAATTTAGCGTATTTGAAGCAGCAAAGATTTTCTTAGAAGCTCTTCATTCCTAGGAAGGAGAACTGTGAAGATTTCCATGACATTGCGTGCATACTCAGGAAAGATAAGAATCAGTAAAGAGACAGCTCATAAGATGAGAGAGAAAAATGGGCAGAACCATATATTTGTTGAGGAATTAATGCCTAGAAGAAAAAGAGAAGTAAAAAGTTACCATAAAAACCATGCAGTTAATAAAAGGAGAAATGAAATGAACAGCCAGTACTCAGAAGAGAAATGACCACCTGTACATGGGCACCATTCACTGTTTTTAGCCACCAGAGTCATGGAAAGGACACTGACTCTGAGATTCCAGCTCACAGCAGTCATTGTGGTCACCATCAGGAAAACTCGTGACCAACCATGCTGGGGAGGATGTTGGAGAAGAGGAACCTCAAAACTAAAACTAGAATTGCTGTGGAATCTAGCTACAACAATTCTAGGTACCCAAAATCTCAATGTTAGTGTCCCACAGATACCCCTACAGGCTGACATGTGTACTGCATCATTATAATGGCCATCATATAAAGCCAGCATAGATGACCATTGGTGTGGACAAAGAAAATGTGGTAGCATGGTCAATGGAACTGCATTCATTAATAAAAATTAGCTAAGTCCATTTCAGGATAATGGATGGATTCAGCTATCACATTAAGTTAAAATCTCATTTTAATATTACACATTTTCTGTCATATAAGAATTTAGACTGAAATACATGAACATATGCAAAAATGTTTGATATTCATTAAACTTTTCTAAAGTAAAATTTTCTGTCATTTCAGTGGTGGTTTCTAACACATAAATATGAATATTATTGAATTTCACTTATATCTTATAGTGAGGCTATGCTGTTTATAAATTGTTAAAATAGCTTGCAAAAAACTTTTAATAGTGTGTTCATTGTTATTTGTGTCAAAAATAAATATTTTGCATAACTGTAAATATTTTGCAAAAATGGCAGAACACTATATTTAAATTCACTAAATTTGAAATATAAATAGCATTGCGATTTAGATATTACAGGAACTTTTAAAAACACCTTTACATACACATGTGTACATAAACATGAACTGGAGGGTGCTATGATGAATGAGGATATTTGGAGGTACGTTGAAATGACAGGGGGAAAATGAAAACAAAACCTGTCCCTACTAAAGACGGGGTCAGAGTTAGAGACCTGAAGGAAACCACAGTTCAATGAAACCATTGTCTTAGTGACTTGATTTGAAAACAAATCACAGAAGATGGAGCAGGCACAGTTAAAGACTGTCAATAATCCTCTCTTGAGTGCTGATCTCCTCAACATCAAGGTTTCAGCAGCCACCAGATTAAGGGAAGTTGGGAGACTTTTGTGGTTGCCAGCTGTGCAAAAGTTGTGACAACTCAGCTACAGCAGCAAAATAAAGTAGTGGAAACACTGTAAGTTTCCATGACTTAGGTCTAGGTCAAACTTTACTTACAAAAGAGCAAGAAAAACAAAAACACAGATACGAAAAGAAGTGACTGGCTGATGTTCTCCTTGTCTGATGTGGTATTCCCCTCTGTGTGCTGTGAATATGATTGCTTAATGAATAAAGAAAACTGCCTTGGCCTGTTGATAGGGCAGAACTTAGGTAGGCAGGGAAAACTTAACTGAATGCTGGGAGAAAGAAGGGTGGAGTCAGAGAAAAGCCATGTAGCCCCGCTGGACACAGGCGCTGAAACTTTTTCCGGTAAGCCAAAGCCTCATGGCGAAACACAGATTAATAGAAATGGGTTAAATTAATATGTAAGAATTAGCCAATAAGAAGCTAGAGCTAATGGGCCAAGCAGTGACTTAATTAATACAGTTTCTGTGTGATTATTTTGGGGCTCAGCAGCCAGGAACCAATAAGCAGCTCTCCCCCAACAATTGTCCTCAGTTAATCTGATTATTGATCTTTGTCCGTCCAGTGAGTGCCTAATAGTGAACATTGACCTTCAAGTCCATTGACACTGGGTTTTCCCCAGTTTTATACTTGTGAGAAGTGGCTGACATTCTAAGTCCTCACGGATCTTAGTTCTTATAAATACAGTAGAACAGCCAGTACAGAGTC
>JAQHUG010000604.1:374774-389175 GCA_028555095.1 Dicrostonyx torquatus
TTCTTAGACTGAGATGGAGGGGGGAGGGCCTTGGGCTTCCCATAGGACAGGGTATCCTGCACCATCTTAAGGAAGCAGGGGGAGGGCGGTGGGGTAGTGGGGGAGTGGGAGGGCCGGGAACAAGGGGAGGAAATGTAAATTTTTTTTTAACAATAAATTTTTAAAAAGGGAAAAAATTATATACATTAATTATAAAAATGCAGTGGTTATTACCAGAGAGAGCGGGTATCCTTACTTTGCTTGTTTCTTTACATTTATTTACCATATAACTTTATATTGAATATTTCTTGAATTTACATGTAATTCTGCTTAGGAATATACTATTCTTGTCTTTACCACTTCAAAATGTCTGGGTACTCTATAGAAATCAGAATATCTCTCTCTAGGAATTGGTGTGCTATTAGTGGTTTTGTCAGATAGCTCATTAGTATGAAGAAAATCAGAAGAAGGGTTCTTGTTCACCTACATGAAATAGAGGAATATAGTCAGTCTGCTCTCACATGTGAAGCAAAGGGCTAATGGACCATATCCCTGACTGAAGGAAGACAGGTTATTTTTAAATAGAATCACTCATTCAGAAGAATGTCTTTCTGTGGGCAGAGCTCTCTGTTTTCTCTGTGTGCCTGATTTTCATTTATTTTATTCATGTTCATAAGCTGTATATAAACACAATATTTTAATTATGTTTTTCAAGATTTAATAGAGATGTTATGATTCAGCATAGAACAATATGGTTATAAAGAGTCATACTTTAAGATTTACCAAATTAAACAAAATGTATCAGTGAGAAAAGACAAAGAGGATCCAGACTAAATTTGCAAAGTCTCTTCTTAAATGCTAGTTGACCTGAAAGTACCGAGTCTATGAATAAATTGCACCTGGGACACATTAGCACATAGAGCACAAATAAAATGTAATAGAGAAACATGAATATTTATTAGTGTGTCGAGAGTTTCATACATAAAGATATGTACCTTTTTACCTTCTATCATCTATTTTCATGTATCTCTAATCTGCCTGCATGTATACTACCATATTCCTTTCTCAATACATGTAATATGTACACACCCAAAGTTCTAACTCTAATTTGTCTCCTGAAGCCCCTTGATCTTTAATTGACTATGTTGCAGCACCAGACCCATAGAAGACCCTGACCCTCCCAGTGGTAACTGTCACAAAATCAGTAGCAAACACTTGTTCAGGACTGTATACCAGTTAACACAAATAGAAACTCTTAAGACGTATCCCCTTTAATGCTACTTTACCAGAAGCATTTCCCACTTGCTCTCAAATTTTTTTCTTGGTTGAATGATGTCATTTCTGTTCTTTGGTCATGATATTCTCTAAATTATAGATTGCAAAGTTCAGCCACTATGATAATGCATCTTGTTTCAACATTTTTCTTTTTCTTTAATCCATGATGTTTAATGTAGTCATGATAAAATCCTTAACAAACTTTCTTAGTGTTTTTGTTTTTCTTATCTTCAGTAGTTGAACACATTCATCTTGTAGCTACCTGGTGATGTCTAATCCTCTTACTGGCATCTTCATTGATGTGTAAGCTTAGAAACAGTTGCTTCTAACACTTGGCTCATCCCATGGGAACCTGAACTCTGAGGCAGAGTGAGGTATGAGTGTCCACATGACCTTGAGAAATCTATCACTGTCTCACCTGGTTTGATTTGAGTCTCCTCCTTGGGCTCTTCCAAATATCTTATCAACTGGGAGAGGTCAGGACATGGTCCCTGGTGTCTCCAATTGCAGTGTCATGTGACTCACCTTAGTATTTTAGGGAGATGTGGCTGAGATGCCAGCTAGTTCAGACTTCTGTCTCTGCAAGGCCACAGCCAGGCTCTAGACTTTCCTCCCATGCACAGGTGGGTATGAGTGTCTTCCTAGCTGGAAGAGGACTAGAGTCAGCCTTGAGTGCATTCTCTGCGACTTAGGCTACAATATGAATATTTTGAAAAACACTTGTTGACCTTGTAATGGTTTCAATTGACAGCTATATTTTCTTTATAAGGTCATTTTCCTCATCCCTGAATGTAAGAAAACACTAAAAACTCTAATCAGAACTAATTCAAATAAAAATGTTCTTTTCTCTGCACCCCAAAGGTCGAATCAAGAGAATTAAGTGTTTCTTTGGTGATGTTTGTTCTAGTATGTCTGTTTAACAATACACATGATGTACCAATCCTCTCAAAGTATTAAGTCTGCAAATCACTTAAGTCTAATTAACATCTTTTTAAGTAATACTATTTGATTGTTTTAGTGTATACTTTTAATATATTGATGATATGTAATAAAACCATTCAAAATTCTCTCAATACTTTAGGAAGAATTCTTCAAAACTGACAAAACATATTCTACTTATAATAATGCTTATCCCATCTCTCTCAACACTCTCTTTGACCATATGTGTGCGTGCATGTGTGTGTGTTTGTGTAATCCAATTGTAAAGTTTGAGTAGTTCACTTCAGTATTCTATATTCATCGATAGGTCATAAAAGCTAAAAGTAAACAAGGAAGTTACAAAGTAAAACTTCACCCTAGGTCAAGTTGATTCAACACAGATGGGCAAAACATCACAGTCAAGAGATGCGAAGTGTACTTTTTCTCTGAAGTCATGGGAACTGTCTTAAAAATAGATATTTTGACCATAATAATCTTAACAAATATGAAAGAATTAAAATAATTTTTGACTTATCAGACTAGAAATCAAATATAACCAAAAATAAGAGTCCCTACAAAAGCAATGCAGATTAAATAATAAACTCTTGAATGAATAGTGTGTGATAGAAAGATTCAGGAAGGAAATTTTTTAAATTTGAAAAATCAAAATAAATATGGATACAACACAGGCAATGTGTTTTCTTAGGTTTCATTTATAATTGAAGATAATTCTTTTCATAGAATCTATTCTGGTCAGATTTCCTCTTCCTTCAGATACTCCCGGATACTCCCCACCTCCTAACCCTTCCAAATTTAAAACTTCTTTCTCACTCTCTTTATAAAGAAAAAAGGCAAACATAAAATAAACAAAACAGAAAAACAAGGCAGTGCAGGGGAGGACAGGAGAGGAGGGAAGAGAAACTGTTGTCACTATGTAAAATAAATTTTAAAAAGTCAATTAAATTAAATTAATTTAAAAATAGAAAAAAGGATGCTGGGCGGTGGTGGTGCACGTCTTTAATCCCAGCACTCGGGAGGCAGAGGCAGGCGGATCTTTGTGAGTCCGAGACCAGCCTGGTCTATAAGAGCTAGTTCCAGGACAGGCTCCAAAGCCACAGAGAAACCCTGTCTCGAAAAACAAAAACAAACAAACAAAAAAACAAAAAAAAATAGAAAAAAAGAAAAACACTAGAAATACATACATACATGTGTAGACACACCGACGTTTGCACAAATGCAAAACATAAGCAAAATACTATAATGCTTAAAAAAAAAAAGGTCAGCGAAAACATTGTGAGAAAACAATTTTCAAAAATACTACTGAGTTTGTTTTGTGGGGCCCAGGGCAGCCTGAACACGTATAATTTGGCCCGGGCCAGGCGGGGCCCATGATTGGGTCCTGTCATTGGTACTTGTCAAAGGAGGGGAATGTGGGATCAGGGCAACCTGGCCATACATGGGGTCCAGGTCGCACTCATGGCAGGCATCACAGGGTTCCAGGAAAAGCAGTAAGCTGCCACCACCCAGGGAGGATCAACATCTAAAGGGAATACCTGATTCCAACCATTAGATAAGATTAGATAAGATCACCATAAGTCCCAGAGCCCGGGACTCACCTATTCCCCTTGTGCCTAGACCCCTGTTGATGAGAAGCATCAAGCAATCAGGGTACTGACCACTAGAAATACCCTCACCCCAAACTCTACTATGATGAGAACCCTGTCCGGACTGGGCTTGGCACTCTCTGCTCTCAGCCACTTAGAAGGACTGACAAAGGGTCCAGGCTCAAGCTTGAATAAAGGCTTTCATAGTGGTGGTTTGGGGGGAGGACCCCTCAATCTGGGCATCATAGTTGGTAGCTTTCTCCTGCTGGACATGCAGCCAGTCCTTAAATGCGCTTTTTCTACCCAGTGAAATTCAGAGGAGAAAACCAGTTCTTCCTTTCCTGGCACCTGAAGTTTGGAAATGGTTTCAAAACAAGGATGGGGGCTCTATCTCCTAGGTCTAAAGCGTCCCCTCCCCCAAAATGGGAGTGCTGGTGACAATGCCCTGAATAAGACTCTGGCCAGGTAGAATAATTCTTACTGGATAATCAGAACCAAATCCATATTTTGGGGGGATTCTGTCCAGCATTCTTTGGAAGGCTGATAAAGTACATTTCTGCTTGCCAGGAACCTCCTTTAATTTGCCCCCAAAGATCAGCAGCCTCAGGCAGGGGAACCTAGTTCCTGGCCAATCCACACCTGTACTTGGTCGTATTTTCTTCCTGCTTCACAAAGATGCTTCTTCTGCTGGCTCTGGTGTTTGCAGAGAATTGTGAAAGTTTCCATGACCTTGAAGAGTGAATACTCAGGAAAAGGTAAGAATCAGTAATGAAACAGCTCTCAGGATGAGAGAATACATTTGTTGGGGTATTACTACCTAGAAGACAAAAGGAACTGCAAAGTTATCCTAAAATCATGAAATTAATAAAAGGAAAAATGAAATAAGCAGCCAGTACTCAAAAGATAAATGACTAGCAATTTGAAGAAAATATTTGCTGTTGTTAGACATCAGGGAGATGGAAATGAGACTTACTGAAATTCTAGCACATAGAAGTCATCATGTCCACCATCACAGAAACAATGTTAACTAGTGCTGTTGAAGATCTTGGGGAAAAGGAATCTCAAAACGAAAGGAATTCCCTTAGGATCCAGCTACACCACTTCTAGGTACACAACCAAAGTTTCAACAGTGTATTCAGTCCTAATGAAAAAATAAGTAATTTACAGTTAAATATATGAACCCAATCAAAACATCAAGTTGGAAAGGGAAAATATTGCTCATTTTCTATCATTTATGGAGTTCAGATAGAAATACCTGTGCATGTGTAGAAATGTGTAATATGCATTATACTTTTCTAAATTGAAATCTTCTATCAGTTCAATGGTGCTTTCTGTAACATATAATTAATTTTACTGAAATTATGTTCAGCTGCAGTTTCATTTGTATGTTCTAGGAGGACAATTCAATGAAACCATTGTCTTAGTACAACCACAGTGACTTGATTTGAAAACAAATCACAGAAGATGGAGCTGGCACAGGCAAAGATTGCCAAAAAATCCACTCTTGAGTGCTGATCTCCTCAAGGTCAAGATTTCAGCAGCCACCAGCAGAGGGGAAGGAGGGGACCATTGCAGTGGTCAGCTGTGCAGAAGTCCCCACATTGTAACAACTCAGCTAGAGCAGCAAAACAAAGGGAAGGAAACAGTGTAAATTTCTGTAGGTCTCCATCAAAACTTGTATATAATAGAGGGAGAAATACGCAGTTGTGAAGAGAAGTGACTGGCTAATGTGCTCTTTGTCATCAATTAATCTGAGTATTGATCGTTATCCTTCCAGTAAGTGTCCAATAGTGAACATTGGCCTTCAAGTCCATTGACACTGGGTTTCCCCAGGTTTTAAAATTGTGAAAAGTGCCTGCCATTTCTAAGTCTTCACATCAGATTATAAATAAAAACACCATTGTAGCTTGTACAGATACAGTAGAAGAATTGTTACAAAGTTATAGGGAACACACACATGTTAAAGACCTCAGAGCAGGACTCTCTGAGGTAGAAAAGATGACTAAGGGATGGGATGAGGATGATCCTGAGAAATAAACAGCAATCTTGTCAGGACTGGTTGCCAAGGCTTTTTTTATTTGTAACAAAGAGGCAAAGGGGCACTGTCCTCTGGTGAGTGGAATACAGAACCTTTCACGGGAGATGTCAGCATCTCAGAAGGCAGGGCAAGGAGGGAAGCAGAAGGGGAGAGGGCAGCAAGCCTGGACCAGTCTGCTGAGCATGGCTTCCTCCTGCAACACTTGGTAAAGTCTTCCCCAGCTTAGCAACAGCCCCCAGACTGCTGGCTACTGCCACAGCTGCTGCCACCACTGCCACCACAGCAGCCACTGCTGCCACCGCTGCTCCCACAGCAGCCACTGCTGCCACCGCTGCTCCCACAGCAGCCACTGCTGCCACCACTGCTACAGCATCCAGAGCTGTGACGATGGCGACGGAGAGATCTGCGGGGCCTGTGGTGGCTCAGGCAGCAGCCACCACCTCCAGAGCTGCAGCAGCCCCCGGAGTTTGATCCACAGCAGCCCCCGGAACTGGAGCCACAGCAGCCCCCAGAACCCAGACTGCAGCAGGAAGAGACAGGAGGGCACTTAGGGGGGCACTTAGGAGGACACTTTGGGGTCTGACACTTTGGAGGGCATTTGGGGGTGCACTTGGGAGGAGGCTGGCACTGCTGCTGGCTCTGCTGGCAGGACATTTCAGCCTGTGGGTGTTCAGGTGCTGCAAGAGAATCACACACATATCATGCACCAGACACTGTGGCCATCTGACCCATTCTGGCTACCTGAATTTTACCTATAAGCCCCGAAGCAACTATTCATAGTCCTTTCTTATATAATAGACTCACATTGTCACATATGTTCATAATGAATTCAGAAACCCAGAAGCCCATGCAAGTGAGATACGCATTATCACCCAGTATCCAGAGGCACTGAATGATTAGCTAGTGACAATGGAAAATGTGTACTGTTCTTAGTCCTCACACAAGTGTCAGTATATGGATTATTTAGGAGAAAAGTAATGGAAAAACAAAGAGTAAACACTACTTGAAGGTGATTTTAGTTTAAAGTCAGCATTTTAAAACATTCTAGATTACTGATGGGGGAGTAATCTCAGTCCTGAAGAAAAATATGTAAACCCACTTCAATTTTCCATGGGACTATGAGCCTCTGTTGTGAGTTCAGAGTTCCGAGTATTCCATATCACCACCTCCACAGGTTAAGGGTGACAAAGTCAGTGTCATCCTGGCAGGGTCCTCTTGATCAGAGAAGTGTGTGAACAGATCCCAGAACCACGGTTCTATTTCTTTCCCAAGCCTCAGTGAGAGTCTGTTGATATTTCCTGATCCAGCTCTGCTTCAGGAATTAGGGGAAGCATTTTCTTCACAGATCAATGCCTCCCTGAGCCTGTTCAGATGCACAGGTCTCTGTGATCAGCGTCCCATCCTGAGGGTTCCTATACAGCGAAGGTATATCGTCCTCTCCAGAGTCAGAATGACCCAAGTATTCCTGTGTCTTTCAGAGCTGTGGCTTGTGTGTGTGTCCATGTCCCCATTTCATCACCCCTCACTCTTCACCCTGTTTTATGATCCTCTAGGTGGGGAGACCCTCCCAGACTCCTGTCCAATTCTAGTCTGGCAATCCCTCTGGAAAAGTATCTGTTCTTGCCTCCCATGGACACTTACCGAGTTGACAGGCAGCTCACGATCTATGGGTATCTCAGGTGAGTGATGATGTGCCCTGTCCCTCAGCCCTTTTATTCTGATCCTGGGCTCTGATTCAACCTATCAGAGAGTGTGTGGACAGGGGTGGCTCTGCCTCATGACACCCACATTGCCATGTGACTGGTGATGACCAGATGATCCTACCACCCTTCCTTCATGGGGCCAAGGCATGCTGCATCTCTCTTAGGACATGGTTTAGGCATGAAGGGAGGAAGTAGAATCCTGTGTCCTTAAACTTGGCATACCAACGGAGTACTTGCCTCACGAACCAGTCATACCTCTGGCTTCCTCCTTTTCTCCTGGTTCTTCCTGTGATATCTGCAGCTGAGAGCCCAAATGAGATAATAAAACCTTGAATGTCAGCTTCCATCCATGGAGTTACCCACTGTGCCTATATGGGTGCTGTGTGGATGCCAACGTTATCAGAAGTCTGCATAATGCATCTGGTTCAGCACTAAATTATGCTAAGTTGTGGTTCTGAGAGTCTATCTGTCCTGCTTCATTTCTACCTTAACCATTACAGTGGAATGTTAAGGAGAATATTTATAGAATATTATGAAAATAAATGAAATATTAAACAGTAAAATGTGGCGGGTAAAAATAGAGCATCATGGTACACAGCTTACAGCAGACATGTTCAAATTGCTAAATGCAGGGTGAGCACACTGCTCTCTAGAGACAGAAATTGAGAGGTGATCCTCAGTGAAGAATGCACACTGCTCTTGTAGAGGATCTGAGTTTGGTACCCAACATCTACGTTGGACAGCTCACAGCCCCCTGCAACTCCATATTCAGGGCCTCTAATGCCCTCTTCTTACCTCAAAATACAAACACAGTCACACATACACACACACACATACACATCCTTAAAAATAAAATAGTAATCTTTTGAAATAACGTATATAGGGATGTTCAATAATTGATATGTATAAAAATGTCCCAAGTAAATCCAAGACTTGAAAAATAATATGCAGTAACTATAGAAATGCAGTTTGTATACCAGAGAGAGTGGGTATCCTCACTTGGTCTGTTTTTTAATTATTTGGTTTATAACTGTATATTGGATAGTTCTTGAATTTACAAGTAATCCTGCTTTAGGAATGTGCTGCTCTTGTCTTTGCCATTTCAAAGTTTCTGGAAACTCTTTAGCAGCCAGCGTATCCCTCTCTAGGGACCGGTGTGCTGTTCCTGGTGGAGTCAGATGGCTCATTAGTTAGAAAAATTTTCACATGAAGTAGAAGAAATCATGTTATTCACCTATAAGAAACAGAAGAATAGAGTTTATTTACTCCTTCATGTGAGACAAAACGCCTATGGGTTCTATCCCTGACTGACAGAAGTCAGGTTATTTTCTTTTCTTTTATTTTTTTATTGTTAAAAGAAAAATTTACATTTACTCCCCTTGTCCCATGCCCTCCTGCAACCCCAATATCCCTCCTCCCTCCCCCTGCTTCCGTAGGGGGGCAGGTACCCTGCCCTGTGGGAAGCCCAAGGCCCTCCCCCTCCATCCTGGCCCAAGAAGGTGTGCATCCATGTAGACTAGGTTCCCCAAAAGCCAATACATGCAGAAGAGATAGGTCCCCGTGCCATTACCATTGGTTTCTCAGTCAGCACCCATTGACAGCCACATTCAGAGATTCCAGTTTGGTCATATGCTCCTTCAGTCCTGGTCCAGCTGGATTTGATGAGCTCCCAATAGATCAGGCACACTGTCTCTGTTGGTGGGCCAGTTCCTTGCAGTCCTGACTTCTCCCACCTTCTGCTCTTCGACTGGACCTTGCGAGCTCAGTCCTTTGTTCTAATGTGACTGTGGGTCTCTGGCTCTATCTCCATCTATCAGGTGAAATTTCTATGGTGATGATCAAGATATTCATCAATGTGACTATGGGACAAGGCTAGTTCAGGGACAAGTCAGGTTTGTTTTTTTTTTAAATAATCACTCATTAGTAGTTCTGTGTTTCTGTGGTCATTTGTCTTCTCTGTGTGCCTGATTTCCATCTATATTCTACATGCCCATTGACTGTATGAACATAATACTTTCAGTTTTGACATTTTCAAGATTTAATGAAAATAATTTTGGTTCATTATAGACAGATAAGCTTATAAAAAGTCATACTTTAAGACTACACGAAATATAAAACATGTCAGAGACAAAAGGCAAAGAAAATCTAGACTAAATCTGCAAAATCTCTCCTCCGTAAATGCTGGTTGACCTGAAAGTCTCAAACTTGGTGAATAAATTGCACCTGGGACACATGAGCATGTTGAGCACAAATAAATGTAATAAAGAAGCGTGAACATTTATTAATGTGTCGAGAGCTTCATATATAGATATATGTGCTTCTCTACCTCGTATCATCTAATTTAATGTATCTAATCTGTGTGCATGTGTGAATATCATATTCCCTTTTCAAATACATTTAGGATTTATACATGCTCAAAATTCTAACTGAAAATATAGCCCCTAAAGCCCCTTTATATGTCATTTGCCATGTTGCAGCATCAGACGCATAGAAGACTCTAACCCTCCCGGTGATAACTGCTACAAAGTCAGTAGCTAAGGACTGTATACCAGTTAACACAAGCAGAAAATCTTACAATGCAGAGCCTTTAGTGTGACTGTACCTTTTCCCACCTGCTCTCAAATGTGTTCCTAGGTGAATAATTTCATTTTCTGGGTTTTTTTGGTCATGATTTTCTCTGAATTATAAGTTACAAACCTAGGTTGCTACAATAATGCAGCTTAGTTCAACGTTTTTATTTTTATTTAATCCATGATGTTTAATGTATTCAGATGAAATCTTTAACATCCTTTCTTAGGGTTTCTGTTTTTCTCATCTTCAGTAGTTGAACACATTCATCCTGAAGCTACTTGGTGATGTCTAATCCTCCTACTGGCATCTTCATTGATGTGGAAGCTTAGAGACAGATACTCCTAACACTTGGCTCATCCCTCGGGAACTTGAGCCAGAGTTGAGGTATGTGTTCACATGACCTTGAGAGATCGTTCACTGTCTCACTGTTTTGATTTTAGTCTCCTCCTCAGTGGTTCCAAAAGGCTTAGCAACTGGAAGAGGTCAAGACACAGTCCTTGGTTTCCCCAGTGGTAATTAAGAATGGCTCACCTCAGGATTCTAGGGTGATGTCTCTGAGATGCCAGCTAGTCCAGACTTCCGTCTCTGTGCTTACCTCCTGAACACAGGTGTGTATGCACATCACGCTAGCTGGACAGCCTTGAGTGTGAGTTCAGGAGACTTAGGCCGCAAGACAATATAAAATGGTTGACATTCTGAGGGTTTCAGTTGTCAGATATCTCTCTTTTATAATGCCATTTTTCCATATCATGGAATATAAGAGAACACAGAAAACTCTAAAAGGAATTCGAATAAGAAATGTTCTTTTCTCTGCACCCCAGAAGCCATATCAAGAGAATTTAATGTTGTTTTTGAGATGTTTGTTCTTTACTGCCTATTTAACAATCACACATGATGTATCAATATATTCAAAGTATAAAATCTGTAAATCATTCAATTTTAATTAACATGTTCTGAAATAATGCTATTGGATTATTGTTGTGGTATTAAATATATTGATGGCATGTAATAAAACTATTGAAAAACCTCTCATTATTTTTGGAAGAACTCTTCAAATAGTGCTGAAATATTACAGAAACAGTAATGCTTATCCCATCTCTCTCTCTCACTCACTCTTTCTCCTCCTGTGTGTAGGTGCATATGTGTGTGTGTTTATGTATAGTCCAGGCATCAGCTTTGATTGGTTCACTGCAGTATTCTACTGTCATCAATAAATGGGTCATAAAAGCTAAAACTAACCAGTGAAGCTACAAAGGAAAGCATCACACTAGGTCAAGCTCATTCAATACACATGGACAAAACATCACCAAATGCAAAGTATAATTTATTCTCTGTAGCAATGAGAACTGTCTTAAAAATATAACATAATTTGATCTTAAGAATATCTTAAGCATGATAATTTTGCTTTATCAAACTAGAAATCAAATGTAACCACAAAATAAGAAACTACAGAAAAACTATTAAGACTAAACAATAAACTCTTGAATGACCAGTGTGTGATAGAAAACTTTAGGAAGGAAATTTTTTCAATTTGTAAAATCAAATAAAAACAAATACAAATACAACAAAGGCAATTTGTTTTCTTAGCTTTCTTTTCTTTATTGATTTTTATTGAGCTCTATCTTTTTCTCTGCTCCCCTCCCTGCCTCAACCCTCCCCTTCCACCCTCCCGCAATGTCCCATGCTCCCAATTTACTCAGGAGATCTTGCCTTTTGCTACTTCCCAAGTAGATTAGATCTACGTATGTCTCTCTTAGGGTCCTCATTGTTGTCTAAATTATCTGGGATTGTGATTGTGGGCTGGTTTTCTTTACTTTATGTTTAAAAACCACTTATGAGTGAGTACATGTGATAATTGTCTTTCTGTGTCTGGGTTGCCTCACTCAAAATGAAGTTTTCTAGCTCCATGTGGCACAATCAGTTAGCCCGTGACACTCGTATGACAGTGCAGGTGGAGCTTTCATTTTTAATTGAAAACAATTCTTTTCATAGACTATATTCTGATCAGGTTCCCGCCGCCTTAGACTCCCAGATACTCTTCATTTCCTTCCAAATCTATGACTTCTTTTTCTCTCTCTTTAGGAAGAAATAGGCAAGTGAAAAACAAACAAAACAGAATAAACAAGGCGGGGAGGAGAGGACAGAAGTGAATGGAAACTGTATCATTATGTAAAATAAATAGACTCAAATATAATAAATTTAAAAATATAAAAAGAAAACACACTAGAAACATATATATGTGGAGCCAACAACATTTTTAAGTGTAAAATTCCTATAAACACAAAATCAGAAACCACTATATATAAGTAAAAGATCATTAGTATTTTAAAAAAAAAGTTCAGCTAAAACATTATGAGACAAAAGTATCCAAAATACCACTGAGTTCATTACTGATTATCTGATGCTGGCATGCAGCCTGCCCTTAAGTCTGGTTTTCATATCCAGTGAGATTCCTAGGAGAAAGCCAGTTCTTCCCTTGCTGGCACTTGATGTTTGGAGATGGCTTCTGGAACAAGGATAGGGGCTCTACTGTTAGTTCCAAAGTGTCCCATCCCGCACATTGTCAGTGCTGGTAACAATGTCCCGAACAGACGGACCATGGACCAGGTAGCAGAATTCTTACTGGATGACCAGAAGTCAAATCCAGATTTCCTTGATAATCTGATACAGCACAATTCTATTTACCATAAACCTCATTTTTTCTGTCCCCAAAGATCAGCAGCATCAGGCAAGGACATCTACTTCCTGGCCAATCCACACACACACAGGGTCATATTTCCTTCCTGCCTTACAAGGATCCTTATTCTGCTGTCCCTGGTGTTTGCAGACTGCAGAGAAGACTACACTCCGATCAGACTCCTCAGACCTTATCAGAGCAACATTTTGTGCCATCAACAACGGTTCATGCAGTGCATCACAGCTGATCAAAGTTCAGAGAAGTGTCCATATTATAGCCAACAATGGGACATCTATGTCACATCCTTACCAAGACTCAACGACACTTGCAGATGGGACTGTGATAAGATTGTCAGAGTCAGAGGTCAGGCAGGAACAAAGCAAAGCCTTGTCGACAGGCTCATTCATAAACACCGCAGTAGATGTGGTTCTCTGCAAGCTGAGTCGATGCAGACAGTTTTGACTTCAGATCTAAAAGATTCAGTTTTCTCTGAGGCTGTGGCCACTCCCAGGCTGCCTTGCTCCAGAGGATGTCTCTGCATTCAGGAGTCTATGAGCAGAACAGACTTCATGTTAGTAAACAAAACCAAGAAGAGAATTTGACTTTGGAAGAAGACATAAAAGGATGTCTTGTAGGTCTTAGTAGGATGAAAAGGGGTGAATATCCTCAAACTACAAGACATTCATGTAAGAAAATTAATGAATTAGTAAATATTTTATTAAAACATTGAAAATAGAGCTCATTAATAAAATAGTTTACCATGGTAGTTGGTATGACTTCATAAATACTAAGATGCTTGGGCAATTATTTAACATTTAATGCAAAGGAGTGTACGGATAGACTTAAACCAGACTGTGAAAATCTTCTCCACTGGTGGCAAAATGACACACCAAAATCAAACATCATTCATGATTAAGGCCCTCAGGAACCCGGGTGTTGGTGGTGTACACCTTTAATCCCAGCACTCGGGAGGCAGGGCCAAGTGGGTCTCCATGATTTTGAAGCCAGCCTGGTCTATGAATTGAGTTCCGGAACAGATTCCAAAGCTACAGAGAAACCCTGTCTTGGACAAAATAAAAAAAAATCCTAAGGAAATTAGAAATAGAAAAGATATCAACCATTTTCTGAGTGAGGTAAATGTCAAATGACTTGCTTTATAATGTGTACTAAGACTAGAGTGTATACTTCCTCCACCCTCAAAGTCTCAGCTAGAGGTCTGGTAGAGAAAGACAAGATAAATTGTCTTTGTTTGCAGACTATAGTATCCCATATGTAAAACGCCTTAATTTTTAACTGGAAAAATTTCCATACAATGTTCAGCAATGTGGTATTGTACAAAACCATATTCCAAGTTCATTGGTATCTCTGTAAGCCAACACTGAAAGTTTTAACAGAGAAACTGGAAAGGCCACATTCATAGAATCATAAAAAGAAAATAAAGAACGAAAACCTTGGAATAAATAGGAGCAAGGAGGTATAAGAGTTCTTTAATGGCCGGGCGGTGGTGGCGCACGCCTTTAATCCCAGCACTCGGGAGGCAGAGGCAGGCGGATCTCTGTGAGTTCGAGACCAGCCTGGTCTACAAGAGCTAGTTCCAGGACAGGCTCCAAAGCCAGAGGGAAACCCTGTCTCGAAA
>JAQHUG010000604.1:398151-415632 GCA_028555095.1 Dicrostonyx torquatus
CCCCTCAATGGAAGAATGGATCCAGAAAGTGTGGAATATATACACATTGGAATACTACTCTGCGGAAAAAAACAATGATATCTTGAATTTTGCATGGAACTAGCTCTTGTAGACCAGGCTGGTCTCGAACTCACAGAGCTCCGCCTGCCTCTGCCTCCCGAGTGCTGGGATTAAAGGCATGCACCACCGCTGCCCGGCCTAGGTGGTTGCTATTGATCAACCCACAAGCTCTCCTTCATTCTAATCACCAGGGTAAGTTCTCTTGTGCCACAATTGCGATGCCTGCTGACCAATCAAGGTTATTACACCAACAACAATTTTCTGAAAATTATAATGGAGGTAAGTTAGTTTGATAAATAAATAAATTTGAATTTGTAAACCAACCTCAAGGTAATTTCAGATAATATCATCATCCAGGAATTTAGCAAGCTTTTTTTATACTATGGTTGAAATTATGCAAGAGCTATATGACCTACATGGTACATATATTTTTGTGGTTATGGTAGCTATTAGTTTTGTTCTTCATATTATATTCTTAAAGAAATGGTTTGATAAGAGAGTCAAGAATGAGAAACTTTTAGGAATGGTAAAGTCTTTAGCTGAAATGATTCATACTATTGAAAATGATAACCTTAATTTGACAGGCAAAATTCAATCCAGGTCAATGGGTTATAAAACTTTATAAAATGGTACTGAGTTTTCTGAAAGGATTCAAACTGTTTAAACTGACAATCAAAATCTATTAAAATGTAATGATAAACTAGTAGATAGAATATCCCTCCAGGAAAGCAACCTACAAGCCATCCAAATAATATCTAAAGATGAGAAGATATCATTAATGGAAAAATTTAAAATCTTGGAATCACATGTGCAGAATGAGAACCAGAAATTAATTGATTTAATAAAATCATTAGATATATTCACAGGTCAAGAGATTAAGGCTTTACAAAAGACAGTGTTAAAAAGATTTCAATCAATCGAGGAACTTGTCAGAACTGATAAGCAAGGAGATAAGGTAAAGGGAAAGAATTTAGAATTGCTAGTACCTCTCAGAGTCAGAGATGACTGATTAAGAGTTTTAGCTACTTATCCTGTTATTACCTCTGAAAAGCCAGTAAATAGTCAATACCCAAATGGATACACAGAATGTAAATGGGAACCTATAAGGTATGAAAGATCTAAAAAATATTAAGCAAGCAACAGTATCTTATCACATGCATTCACTATTTGTTACAGAATTGGTAAAGACATAGGCTTCAAGCAATGAGGTCATTCCACATGATTGGTTTCAATTAGTCTCAGCAGTGCTAGAAGATGGGCCTCAGTTACAGTGAAAGTGCTATCAGAGAGAAGAGGTGAAAGCCCTGGAACATCAAGAATTTGAGGTCTCTCAAGATCAAATTCTTGGTGAGGGCCATTAGGCTGATTCACAGAGTCAAGTTGTTTATAATGAACACATCTTGTCCCTGGGACAGGATTCAAGAACTAGGAAGAAGATTTGAATTGTATACTACAGTCATACAAAGCCAAAGAGAACCCTTTAGTGACTTTTTACAAAGATTAACTAAAGCTGTACAAATAGGGGTAACAGATCCAGAAGCTAGATGAGTACTTATTAAATCTCTGGATTTTGAAAATGCCAACTTAGAATGCAAAAAGATACTTGGACTTTTAAAGATCAAATCAGCACCAATGAATGGATGAATGAATCCTGCACACAGACAATTCGGAATCATTTGACTATGATAGTGAGCATTTGTAGTAATAGGTGCGGGTTGTGTTCCCAGCACCTGAGAGGAGCGCAGACGTTTGTTCCCAGCGCCTGCCTCCCAGCCACGGCCGCATGGCTAGCTTATACCTGAAATGATTACACACAAACTGTATTCATTTAAATTACTGCCTGGCCCATTATCTTTAGCCTTTGCTTGGCTAACTCTTACATCTGATTCAGCCCATTCCTAAAAGTCTGTGTGTCACCACAAGGTGATGGCTTACCAGATGATTCTAATATATGTCCATCTCGGGTAGGGGCATCATGGCATCTGCCACACTTCCTTTCTTCCCCAGCCTTCTGTTCTCTCTACTCCGCCCACCTAAGGGCTGCTCTATCCTACAGGCCAGGCAGTCTTCTTTATTAACCAATGAAAGCAACACAAAATACAGAAGAACCCTCCTACATCAAGACTTGGGTAGGAGAAGGAATTTCCAAAGATATGAAGAGACATCAAAATACCAAATGTTTTAATTGTGGTAGAATAGAACATCTGAGAAGGCATTTTAGACAAGGTATTTCTAGAAATAATGTTTCCTCTGGGAATGACAAAAATAGAAGGCCCCAACTTCGGGATTATGTAGAAGATGTGGCAAAGGCCAACATTGGACCAATGAATGTAGATCAACAATAGACAAACAAGGCAACCCATTACCATCAGGAAACTCCTAGGAGGGCCTCTCACAGGCTTCCAAGTCAAAGGTGATCCAAATATTCCCAGTCACTATGGAGGACACACCTCCCCAGAAAAATTAGAAAATCCAGTGTCTGTTGTAAAACAAAACAAAACAAAACAAAAAACCAAAAAAAAATACTTCTTTGGATGATAAAATAAATACAAAGAATTAATCAAAAAGTTCAATTAAAATAGGAAACATTTATATTGGCAGACTTCTATAAATGATCAAAGACCAATCCTGAGGGTACAAATAAATAATATGGTCATTGAAGGATTACTGGAAATGGGTGCAGATGTGACTATTATTATCCAGAATCTTGACATCTGAATTGGACTCTTCAGAAGGCAGATGTTCAATTCCTAGGAATTGGAACCCTATCTCAAGTAAAACAAAGCACAAAATGTGTTAAATGAATAGGACAGAAGGACAGAGTAGAAGGCTGAGGCCATATGTGGCTAATGTAGCAGTGAATCTATACGGCCATGATCTGTTGCAGCAATGGAATGTCCAGATTAACATTCCTGCAGTCTCAGAAATAGAGCATAAACCAGCTCATGTTTCTGGGAAGAATAGTATAAAGGACTATAAAAAACTCTCACCAGCCATTCAGGCTATACAAAAACACAAAACAACTAGCAAACTTTCAAAGGTACCAATGGCCCTACCTTTAAAATGGTTAACTAAGAAACCTATATTAGTTAAACAATAGCATTTAACAAAAGAGAATATGCAGGGCTTAGGAAAGTTGATACAGGAGCAACTAGATGCACAGCTTATTGAAGAGTCAACCAGTCCGTGGAATTCTGTGTGTGTTGGTAAAAAGAAATCTAGAAAGAGGAGATTGGTGACAGATCTAAGAGCTATTAATAAAGTGATTCAACCAATGGACTCTCTACAATCTGAAATTCCTTTTCCTTCCATATTGCCTAAAGGATGGTCTCTTATAGTTATTGATTTAAAAAATTGCTTCTTCACTATACCCTTACAAGAAAAAAAGATAGAGAAAAATTTGCCTTCACAGTGCCTACTTATAATAATTTTCAGTTTACTAAAAGATATCAATGGAGGATACTCCCACGTAGAATGTTAAATAGCCCTAGTCTATGTCAATATTTGTAAATCAGCCATTAGAAATAATATGTAGGCAATTTCCTGAATCTGTAGTTTACATTACATGGATGACATTTTGTTAGCTGATTCACCTGTAGATACTTTAGAAAGAATATTTGAAGTAGTAAAGGAAGTTTTGACTAGTTGGGGATTAAAAATTGCTCCTGAAAAAATACAAAGATGAGATTCTATCAATTATCTAGGTTATAAAATAGGTTTACAGAAAATTAGAACATGAAAAGCACAGATTAGGAGAGATTGATTGCAGACTCTTAATGATTTTCAAAGATTGCTAGGAGACATTTCCGATCTGTGACCCACTTCTAGAATAGCACCCAATCAAGTAATTCATTTAAACAAAACCTTAGATGATGACAAAGACTTAAATAGTCCCAGGGAATTAACAGCTGAAACAGAGAAAGAATTGGCTTTGATTGAAGAGAAATTGCAGGAGGCACATGTAATCATGTGGCTCCAAATCTTAATTGCATTCTGGTCATATGACTCCCAGAATATTCCCCTATAGTAATTTTAATGCAGAGGGAAAATAGTATCTTAGAATAATAAATATTTTTACCACATAAACTGAGTAAAAAAAATTTTAAATCTTATGTGGAAAAGATCTCTGAATTAATTATAAAAGAAAATTGAGACTTCATCAGTTAGCAGGAATAGACCCAGTAGTATTTATAGTAACTTTTACTAATGATGAAATTTAAAAAATCATGGGAATCAATGAACCCTCACAAAGAGTGTGTACTAATTTTCTTGGAAAGATTAATAATATCTACCCCAAAAGCAATAGAATTAACCCTATAAAGAGAGCTAATTGGATCCTTCCCCAAATTGTACATGAACACCAATAACTAAAGCCTGTACATTCTATACTGATGGAAATAAACCAGGAAAGGTAGGTTACAAATCAGAAGATTTAAGTAAAGTGGAACAAAGCCCTTATGATTCTGTTCTAAAGTCAGAATTATATGCTATTCTCATGGTACGAAGGGATTTTAAAGAACTTCTCAATATAGCTACTAACTCTCGATATGCAGAAAGAGTTGTTTTGCATATTGAAACTGCTGAATTTATACCAGATGATACATAATTGACTTCATTATTTATTCAGGTTTAAGATATAATCAGGAATAGGCTTTGTCACATATACATAACACATATCTGATCCCATATAGGTCTACCAGGTCCTTTAGCACAAGGTGGTAAGATTATTAATTGGAAATGTGCTGAAGGACTCATAATTTCATAAAAAACATAATGTCAATAGCAAAGGTTTAAAAATGACTTTTCTATCACATAACAATAAGCTTAGGAGATAATAAGGAGATGTCTTTCTTGTTCTTTATATAACCAAACACCGCTACATGCAGGAAGTAACCCAAAGGATACTCAAGGGAATAGAATCTGGCAGATGGATACATTCCACTTTGTAGAATTTGGAAAATTAAATATGTACATCACACCATTGATACCTATTCAGGTTTTCAATGGGCAACTTCTTTGAATTCAGAAAAAACTGATTCAGTAATCACACATTTACTAGAAGTTATGGCCATCATGAGTTTTCCAGCATAAGTAAGGACATACAATGTTCCAGCATATATCTCAAAAATATGAAACAGTTTATTTTCTTATTATAATATAAAGCATATTACAGATATACCACACAATCCTACATGTCAGGCAGTCATAGAAAGATCAAATCAAACTATAAAGGATATGTTAAACAGAAAGGGACAAAAATCCTCCCAGAAATAGATTGCATAATGCTTTAATAACTTTTAATTGACTTAAGGTGTGGCTACTAACAAAGATATCTTGACCTAGGGTGTGGTTACTTGGTATTTGGGGTATTAAGATGGTAATCGCTTTGCTTGTTCTTTGTATCATGATTTTTTTTTAAAAAAAATGTCTTTTGTTTTCTTCCCCTCTTGTCAATTGGGATATTAAAAGAAAATAAGAAATAAACGTGGGCACATTCAATATTCACTGGATTGCCCTCCGGTACTGTCCTGTGTCTCTGTGTTTCTTTTGTATCTCTGTTTCTTCTGCCTAACATTTCTAATCCACACACCCTACCTTGGAACATATGGACTGTCAAGGCTGGACACTGACAAGTCACTTTTGCTTGACACTGGGTCAGAACTGATCAGAGGCCAGTCCCATTCCTTGGGAATCAGTCTAGAGCAGCCAGGATTGGAGAACTTTGTGGCCTGCCCTGTTCTCCTTGGCGTTGTGGGCCAGGATGGCTGGCCTTACCGCTCAGTGGGGAAGACAAAGAATTCGCATAAGACAGCTGTGCAAAATGGGGCTGGAGGAGCCTTATTTGTGCATAAAGATAGTCCTAAGAATAACCCAGATACTCCATTTGATTTCACACCAGAAAACTCTAAGAGGATAGAGGCAATAGTGAAAAACTATCCAGAAGGGCATAAAGCAGTAACGTGCTTCCAGTCCCGGATCTAGCCCAAAGGCAGAACGGATGGTTGCCCATATCTGCTATGAATAGGTGGCAGAAGTTTTACAAGTACCTCAAATGAGAGTATATGAAGTAGCAACTTTTTATACAATGTATAATCGAAAGCCAGTTGGAAAGTCTTCAAGTCTGCACTACTATACCTTGTATGCTTAGAGGTTCTGACAGCATATTGTAGACCCTTCAAAGAAGGCTTGAAATAAAGGTTGGAGAGACTACACCTGACAAACTCTTCACTCTTGTACAAGTGGAGTGTTTAGGGGTCTGTGTAAATGCCCAATGGTTCAAATAAATGACAACTACTATGAAGACCTAACACCCAAGAATATTGAAGAGATTATTGATGAACTCGGAGCTGGGAAAGTTCCAAAACCTGGGCCAAGGAGTGGGCTTTGTAATGCTTGTTCTGTCTCTTTAAGAGACAAGCCACGCCCACTCCCTCCCCTATCCTCTGAGGCAAGCAGGTCTTCCTTCCTGCTTGCAGCCTGAGTTCTCTCTTTTTCAGTCTTCCTCTCAGAGAGGCAGCTTTTGCCTCTCTCTCCCTACTTCTCCCCTTCCCCCACTTCTGTCTCTTCTTTCTCTCTCTCCTCTCTCTCTCTCTCTCTCTCTCTCTCTCTCTCTCTGCTCTTCGCCCCTTCTCCCTCCCCCCTCCATAACCCCTTGAATAAATATCCAACCTCACTCTGCATGGCGTGCCTATCCATGTCTTTGTCTCTTGCCTGCCCAACACGTGTCTCCCTGCCTGGGACCAGGCACCGCTTGGGGACTGACAGCCATCTCTGCCTGGGACTGGCTGCTCTCAGGGCCCGCTGCCTTCTGCCACATGGCCCGCTACCACCGCTTGGGGACCTACAGCATTTCTGCTGCCTACTGCTGCCAGGGATCCTGTAGTATTTTTAATTTTTCCATTACAGGCATTTCTGTTGTGAGCCAGCTGGGGGCCTCACCTCTTCAACTAAATCACCCAAAGGACCTAGTTTTGGTGTTCAATCAGGCCTTTAACTTATACTCAACTGTAAAAACTGTCACTGGAGAAATAAAATATGAGCCTACCTGAAAAAAAAAGAACAAAAGATAGAAAGGAAGGAAAGAACTGATCAGAGAGCCAAAAGGAAAAGACTAGAAATTTACAAGAACCTCATACTTGAGCCCTGAGCCATGAAGGATTTGTCAGTCCCCATAAGAGTGTCTTCGGCCCTGGGCACTGGAAAAGAACAACAGAGACAATTTTTCACCTCCAGGGTGAGTATTATGTGGTTTCTTATCCACCCTAGAAGAACTTGCCCACTTTAAAAATAGGTTTCCTCAAGTAAAGAAAGAGCCCCTGCCCTTGTCATTTTGGCTTACAAAATGCTGTCAATACACTCGTCATCCATAGTTGCCAAGATAGACTGCTGGGGATGCAAACAAACAAGAGTCTGGTGAGGACGATGGGGAAAGGCTTTATTTCTCTGAAGGGAGGAAGCAATATAGGGACAAATTTAGAACTTCCACAGTTAGACTTCAGTACTGTAGTGACCTCGAAATGGAGGACAGGAGGAGAAGGCAGAACAGCTGGTGGGGCTAGGTCTTCTGAACATGGTTTCTTCCCACACATCTTCCAGTGTCCTGACAGCCTAGGTCAGCAGCAGCCGCCAGACTGCTGGCTGCTGCCACCACTGCTGCCACCACAGCATCCACTGCCCCCACTGCTGCCACCACAGCATCCGCTGCTGCCACCACTGCTCCCACAGCATCCGCTGCTGCCACCACTGCTCCCACAGCATCCGCTGCTGCCACCACTGCTACCGCATCCAGAGCTGTGACGATGGCGATGGAGAGATCTGCGGGGCCTGTGGTGGCTCAGGCAGCAGCCACCACCTCCAGAGCTGCAGCAGCCCCCGGAACTGGAGCCACAGCAGCCCCCAGAACCCAGACTGCAGCAGGAAGAGACAGGAGGGCACTTAGGGGGACACTTAGGAGGACACTTTGGAGGGCACTTTGGGGTCTGACACTTGGGAGGGCACTTGGGGGCACACTTGGGAGGGGGCTGGCACTGCTGCTGGCTCTGCTGGCAGGACATCTTGGCTGGTGAGTGCTCAGGAGCTGTGGGAGAGTTACACATAAGTCAGATCCAAGTTCCAAGACCACCTTGTCTAGTATTGTCTTTTCAGTTTCGTTTCTAGTTTCCTCGTGAATCTTGGGATCAGACACAGGAAGAGCACATATGAAGTATTCACACAAATGAGTATTTGTCATTTACTGAGTGCTTTGTTTCAGTGTCTCCATTTAGGATCAGTTAAGCAACACAGTCTCCAAATACATGCAGAAAGTTGCTCATTAGTGTAAGAGATTAAGTGAAAATGTTGTGCATCCCCGAGAGGCTGCAGCAGCAATGCTGCAGGTCCATAAGCGGCAGCAGTGGGCAGCAGGTCCCTAGAGCAGCCAGTCCCAGGCAGGGATGGTGCAGTTCCCAAATGTTTGCAGTGGGCCACGAGGGGTCCCACGAGAAGAGACAGACAGATGAGCACAAGACCACTCCTCAGGTCTCTGAAGGCAGGGAGTCACTCGGAGGGCAAGAGACAGATAGGCATGCCATGCAGAGTGAGGTTTAATATGTATTTAGTGGGTTATGGAAAGGAAAGAAGGAAGAAGAAGGAGGAGGAGGAGGAGAGAGAATGAGAGAGAGAGAGGGAGAGATAGAGATGACAGAGAGAGAGAGAGAGAGAGAGAGAGAGAGAGAAACAGAGAGGGGAAGGGGAGAAGTGAGAAGTGGGGAGAGACAGAAGTTGCCTCTTCAAGAGGGAGTCTAAAGGAAGGGACTCAGGCTGGAAGCTGAAGATCAGCTCACCTTGGTGGAGGTGCTTCTTGTGGGACCAGCTGACCTGCAGAAGTCTCTCACCCACAGCGCAGCTGGAACCCACTGCCCCTCTGCCCCTCTGCCCCTGTGGTCCACTGCACCCCTCAGGGAAGTGTGTCACAGCGGTTTACCATTACAAAAGGTCCTTGGGATTGATTTGTAACCTTCATTTTATACATGGAGAAACTGAAGAAAAGTGCAGCTGCTGTCCTTGCCTGGTGCCCTGGCAGCCTCTGGGGGGCATTTCCAGACCTGCAGGCTCCCTGTACAAGGCTCCCACAGTAGTCTTCCTGTGACTAATCAAGTGGCTCTTTCATCTTCCCCCAATACCAGGGTCCTCAGTGCATCTTTTCCAAAATGAGCATGACTGACTGACTTTCAAACCTGCATTCCAGTGCCCCTGCATAATCAAGTAGCCCACGTTCCTCAAAACCAGAAGGACGCAGCAAACAACAGAAAATAATTTAGTTTCTTTGAAAATGTAGCACACATCTCCAAATACTCTCATTCTCTACTTTGAAATACCACCCCACCCCTACTTTTCTCTCATCACAATTCAATGCTTCTTGCAGCCTGTACAGCCTCCCTCTTCCTCTGACCTGGCCATCCTGGAGAATTACCTGCTCCTGTGCTTGGGACACTTACCAGGGTGACACGCAGTACAGACTCTGTAGACAACTCAAGATGTGAGTGGATGGAAGCATTCTGGTCACCAGTCTTTTTATCCTGCTCTTAAGGTCTTCCATCAGCCTGTGAGACAGGGCTTGGGCATGGAGGACTGCCTTCCAACGCCCACGTGACTTTGTGACAGGTCGTGACTCCACTGGGCTCAGACTGCCTGCTCCCGTCTAGGAATGTGTTTGCATGGTATGGGAGGACCCTTCATTCCTAGGGTTCCCTCCACCCTGGCAATCTGCTAATACTTAAGGATTCTGGTCCTCCCAATTCCTTCTTCCTGTCCATGCTAGATAAAATTAATTTTTCATCTAGACCTCTGATTCTAGTGGCTTTATGTGAAATGCACTTTTGAGGGGAGTGTGTGTGTGAAGTAGTTGTACTACTTGGTGATAATGCTTCTCCCAAAAGCCCATGGACTCCCTAAATAAAAACACCCCAGTACCACAGATGAGAAATGTGCCCTTGAGTTGTTGCTCAGGGAAGACCAAGAGACCATCCCCCCAAACAATACAGGCTATTACCGTTGCCTTTAGTTGCCTCCCAGAATTTAAAGGGAAGACCCTGTTTCTGAAGGCACAATGTGCTTTGGACACAGGCCTTGGAGCAATCAAGCTGGGGCTCACCTGGAAGCCTTTTCCCAGAGGAGTGGTTTTAATAGTCTCAAAGTTTCTATGTAAGCTGCCAAGGTAGAGGAAAAATCAGTTGTCCCACCCAGTGACTAGACTGGCAAGATACCAGTGCTTTTATCTTGTGGGTAAGCAATAACTGTCTAATTGGGCACAAGGCCCAGCCAGTGGGAGGGAATTTATGCTCAGGTACATAAATTGCCTGTTTTCTGGAGAAGTCATAGACCCAAGAGGAGACTCTACTACTGCCAAGCTTCTAAAACAATATAATTTATGACTGTTTTCTGAATCCTTACCTTATATCCACACGTAAGTGTCAAAGAAGCTCCATGTACAACAGATGGAGACCATTAAAGATTCACAACGGCAGAAATGCAGAAAACGGGTAACTATGGGATGCCTATCTCAGCTGATACTTTTGTAAAATAATCGCTAAGCCTAAGGCTCAGGGAAACTTGTGGAAGAGACAGTTGGAAGATTCTAAGAGCCAGAAGCTCTGTGAGTCTATGAATAGATTGAATCCCAAAAAAATGAGAGAGAAATGCAGCCAGGAGTATTTTCTCAATAATATAATCGCCTGAATGAGAAGACTACCATGATGACAACACCAGTTGACATGCCAATGGGAACAAGAGGAGTTTCACTTGGTCACACCCTGAGGTAAAGAGCTTCAGGTGGTCAATGGCCATTGAAAGGAGCATCAGTTGCCTTCAGGGATGACCTCCCTCATAGGTCTAATGCCATGTGGTCAGTCCTGGACACATGCAGCACATATAAGCAAAGCTAAATGATTCAGTAATGTGCATGCGTGTATGTGTGTGCGTGTGTGCGTGCGCGTGCTCATGCAAAAGTGATTTAAAAAGAAGCAATCAATCTGAGAGTGAGGAGGCACACAGGAGATGCTGATGGGAGGAACGGAAATGGAAGAAGTTGTATAAATATATTTTGATCATGCAAAGACAATTTTAAAGAAAAAATATTCAAAGCTAGTATCCACATATGAAAAGGACATGTGGCATTTACTTGTCTGGGTCTGGCTTATCTCATTCAGTATAGTGTTTTCCAGCTCCATCCATTTACCTGTGAATTTCATTATTTTATTTTTTGACAGTTGAATAATATTCAATTGGAGTGTCTGCTGAGTCACCCAGTCCGAAATTTCGCATGATGGATGGAGATAGAGCCAGAGACCCACATTCACATCAGAGGAAGGGACTGAGCTCCCAAGGTCCAGTGGAAGAGCAGAAGGAGGGAGAAGGAAGTCAGGACCTTGAGGGACTGGCCCACCAACAGAGACAGTGTGCTTGATCTATTGGGAGCTCATCAAATCCAGCTGGACCAGGACTGAAGGAGCATATGACCAAACTGGACTCTCTGAATGTGGCTGCCAATGGGGACTGACTGAGAAGCCAAGGATATTGGCACAGGGACCTATCTCTTCTGCATATATTGGCCTTTGGGGAACCTATTCTATATGGATGCACACATTCTTAGGCCAAGATGGAGGGGGGAGGGCCTTGGGCTTTCCACAGGGCAGGGTATCCTGCCCCATATCAGGGAAGTAGGGGGAGGGCGGTGGGGTAGCGGGGGAGCGGGAGGGCACGGGACAAGGGGAGTAAATGTAAATTTTTCTTTTAACAATAAAAAATAAACAAGTAAATAAAAAAAGAAAAAAGAATAATATTCAATTGTGTAAATTTACCACATTGTCATTATCCACTTATTAGTTGATAGGCATCTTTTTTATTTTTTTTTATGTTTTTGGAGGATGTGAATAGAGCAGCAATGAACATGAATGCGCAAGTTACCTCTGTAGTACAATACACAGCTACTTTGGCTGTATGCTCAACTGGGTCATGCTAAATAAGGATAATAAATATAATCATATATAAAAATCTACTGTAAAATAATGCATCATTCCATGGCAAGTCTGAAGCTGCCTTGGGTTAAAAACAAATACCTTCTACAGATCCCTAATGCTGTGACTGCTTGTTCGCATCTAATGTACTTCTGTTGACGCTTTAGAGCCTTTTTATTTTTAATGGCTGGTGATTTGAATGGGGAAGAAGAAAGGCCAAGACTTCAAGACTTGACTCTTTTGGATTGGGAATGTCCTGAGGAAAAGACCCGAGTTTCTTCCATTCAGTGTGTTCAAGGGTGGAAGAGGGTAAGTGAACTCTGTAACTTTCCTCTGCCTCCAGAAGACAGTGTCTAAAAATTTGGAAACATGTTTGTTATAGCTGCCATCTTTGGGATCAGTGATTTTCCTGAACACTGCAATGCACCAGAAATCCATCCCATAGCAGGGTTATCAAAGGATCATTAGGGCCAGCTTGTATTTAGACAATGTAGTGCTGATACAGGTATCTGTCATGGACTGAGATGACTAATGGTGCTCATGGTAGATGGGTAAAATGATTGACATTGAATGTCTGGGAAACCCAAGAGCAAGCAATGTTAAACAGCTATTCCTGGCAAAAAAAAAAAAAAAGCCCAATTTGAGAGGACTTTATGCTCACCAGTCTTACTGTGAGTGTTTGTCTTTATGCCTATGGCAAGTGGTCCTTGTGTGTGGCTGTATCTACCTGTGCGTGGCCCACATAGGCTGGCATGTGCTTTTTTAATAGCTTGGGTGCTAGTACATAAAGTGTGCCATGTTTTGTTTATCTGCCCTGTCTTGAAATTTTTTTCAGTCTACCAAGCTCCTCTGACCCTCTGCCATTCTTGGTGTTAGAACTTGGACCCTACAAGCTGAAATGAGAAGCTGTGCATTGCTGCGAGAGGAATGAGATGATGTGCCCTGGAAACACTGCTGGCTTGCCAATCGAACAAGCCTCTGAAGAATGCTAGTGAGATTCCACGGGAGTGGGTGGCTAACATTGCTCTGCCCTGCCTTTGCCTTCAGGCCACATAAAGCCAAGATACCTGTCTGTGAATAAGGATCCAACCCAGTTGCAAGCCTGAATAGTGTTCGTAGTTGACCACAAGGCCTCCTTGCTTGTATTTGGATTCCTTTAGCTGATCCAGAGAACCATTCCATGGCAAAACTGCTATGCAAGGCCAGAGTGCAGCTGAGCACTCACCATGTCCCCACTGTCCTCAAGGCCATAGTGCAGCTGAGCACCCACCATGTCCCCACTGTCCTCAAGGCCAGAGTGCAGCTGAGCACTCACCATGTCCCCACTGTCCTTTTAACACTAAGCACTCATCAAAGCACACTTTCTGCCTCATGAATCCTTTATTGCTCCTAGACTTGGAGTTTTCCTACGCTATATTCCATACCAGCTCACTCGTCCCTGTTCCTCTCTGGTTCCACATTCTTTCAACCCTTACATTTTTCCTCCTTCAAGTGTCTCTGAATTCCCATATTCACATCCCTTTAGTTCATCCAACCCTCGGCAGCCTGCCTCCCCATCTACCATGCATTTCTCCAAGCATTGCCTCTTTCCTCCTCCTCTCCCCAGAGGGCTGATATTTCACTGCTAAAGGCAAATATGTGTTTAGTGCTTGATAATATATGTGAGATATTTTAAATTATATTTCACTTTATCTTCACTGTGATCCAGACCAGAAGTACAACTGTTAGCCACATTTTGTAGATCAGGAGTTGAATATTAGAAAAATCACCAAAACCCAAACCTCTCAACTTTGAGTGGTGGTGCTGAACTCAGATTTGTGCCTTAGGATGCAATTCCCACTGCCTCTGGTGTACAGTTATGCCTTCCTGTGAGCACTCTGTCCCACACATTTACTTTGATATTTGCATTTTTATGATACCTTGATTTTTTTACTCATCATCTCTGAGACTACATTGTTATATTATTTTTACTTCCAAAGCAGCTTGTGTATTTAATCTGTTACATAATTTAACATTATGTCTAATAATCATGCATTTTTCTGTACTATAAACTCAATTCCTTGGTAGCCAGAATCTGTGTTTTGTTCTGTGATGTGCCCCAGGCTATCTATCTATCCTATTATCAGCTATCACTATCTATTCTATTATCAGCTATTGCTATCTATCTGTCTATCCTATTGTCAGAACAATGAGTGACATAAAATAAAACTCAGTATTTTTATGCATAGATAAATGACACATTCCATTTCCAAATCATTCTAATTTTTTTTTCCTGATTTCTAACTAAATTCTTCTTTTGCCCCTGTATTTTCGCTGAATTTCATTCCTTAAGTTTTACATGGTGACTGCTTTGTTTTCTGAATGGAAGCCACTTCAAATAAGGAAAACTATAACTATATTGCTTCTTTCAGAATACACCAGTAGCCTTCCTTTCATGGGAAGCAGACCAAGCCTGAGAGCACAGGATTCTTGCAGTGGCAGCTCTCAGACACGTGCTTAGACACACCAGCCAGCCCCTCTGTTTATACAGCGCAGCAAATGCTAACGCCGCCGCAAGTTCCTGGACAAATGAGGAAGCATTCCAGCTTCCTATTGTGTTTAGTGCACATTGGGGATTCTATTCCCTGTCTTCACTGCAATTAGCCTGAGGTAAACACAGGACCCAGGAAGCATTGCCTGAGCCACGAAGATCAGCACCATCAGGCTTAGCACAGCTGTTAAGAACAGGGGCCCATCACCATGTAGCACAGGTGATTTCACTCTTTGCCTTCACTAAGATTATAATCAACCAAGCTCTTTTCATGCATGTAACTGTATACAGAAAGACTCATAAGTGCAGCTAGTCTAGGCCTTAAATTGGGTTTTCATATTGAACTTATAACCAACATTGGGCCAGCACTTTGCACCTCAGTCCTCCCTCATAGCTTGAAGACACCTAGAATCTAGGTCACTTCCTCTTAAAGTGTATTGTCCTCAACTTCCTGATACAAAGATAGTTGGAGGAGGACTGAACACTGAGTCCTGAAGTCATCATGACATCATCATGACATATAGTACTAGGCACCGAGAGAAATGCTTCGCCACTGAGGAGCCATGTCTCCCTCCCTGGCCTGCCTGTCTTTAAGTCATGCTGACAGTATGACTGTTGTTACACCTTCCTGAGTCAGTTTCCTCCTTCCCCATCACACTCGGCTTCCATCTTTGACCTGTAGGTGCCTCCTGAACACTTCTCTGCGTGCTTCCAGGACTCCCCGTGACTCCCATTCCGAAGCTCGTATTACATATGTTATCTTCGTCACTCATCAATGCGTCTGCAAGATCAACTACTTCGTGGCAGTTAGCCCAGTCCAGTAAATGCTTGTCACATGAGTGGATTTGTTGACACGAGCTGATAAATGGCCTTCTCCTTAATGGGCATAACTTTGGGGAACAGGGGAAAGATGTTAGCTCAGCTCAAGATTCCTTGCAGCACATGAGGACTATGGCAGGTAGATTTGGCAAAGTCTGTACATCTAGTTTCACTTCCCAGATCAGGAAATCTCATATTTCGAGAAATTAACTTGTGATGTCCCCTGACTATGAGAAACACAAAAATCACCAATTAGCCTGCATTTTCCTGGTTCACCTGAACTGTCCAAGAATAAGAAAATAAAAATGTAGATTCCGCCGGGCAGTGGTGGCGCATGCCTTTAATCTCAGCACTCGGGAGGCAGAGGCAGGCGGATCTCTGAGTTCGAGACCAGCTTGGTCTACAAGAGCTAGTTCCAGGGCAGGCTCCAAAGCTACAGAGAAACCCTGTCTCGAAAAAAAAAAAGTGTAGATTCCAAATAAGAATGTAGAAGTAAAAAAAATATATAAAGTTATAAGTCTAGGAGAACGAGAACAGACTGTCAGCAGCTTTCTCAGCAAATCAAGGATCACTCATTCACAGTGAGCTGTTTTCTCAGATGCTTGGGAAGCCTCCATCAGCTTGGGTCATTTCATTTTACAACTAGCTGTTTTATTTACAAGGCCAGAGCATCTACCTACAAATTGAGAGTAGTGTCCTGGTCACCCTTGATAAACGACAGATGTGAACTGAGTTAACCTTTAGGAGACAGAGATACTGACCTCTGGGTTAGGCACTGTCTCTGTTTTATAAACTGGCACCATTAACGGGGAGGCATGGGGCTTCAGTATACATTACCTGGAGGCACCAGAAGAAACAGTGGACAAGAAATAAACACAGATTTGAGTAATAAGCTCTGATAATGGAGGTTGTAAAGTATGGCAGTCTGTATCTGAGTTTTACCTTAAGATAGTATAAAGAACTTTCTGCTATCTTCTAAGTTCTCAACCTAAAAACCAATTATTCTGATTTATTAACCTTCTAGTATTACCAGCAGTCCCTTTTCTGACTAATTGCTAAAGACACCTACTCTAAAGCCTATTTCATGATAGCTGACCCATTGACATTAGAACTCACTCCCCTCCAGGTCTCTGTTGACTGACCCCCAGGTCAGGGCAAGATTGTAAAAATTCCTTTGTTTAGAGCTAATGCTTGGTTCCCCTACTATAAAAAGTGGGTTCAGAAACCGGCCTTTTGCCACAGCCTAACAAACACCATCTCTGGCTGTGGTCTCAGCCAGCTGATAAGCTTCTGTGCACCATGTTTTTTTGTTTGTTTGTTTTGTTGAGTTTTGTTTCACTTTTTATTTTTAAATTTGCTTCTGGCTTTCCTAGGATCTGGCTTCTGGTTTATTACACTTGGTGGTGTTCTCATCCTTGCGTGATCTCCCCCCCCCCCCGCCGCCGCCCAGGTCTCAACACACCCCTGTCACCACATTGTGGGGCCTCTTGTCATGATCTGGTGCCAGTCCAGACCCTAAATTATTTCTCCTGGACCTGAGGGGAGGCTCTTGAATAAAGACACAGCTCACAGGAGGGAGATTCTCAGTGATCCCTCATGAAGGCCTGAGTTCACATCCTGAGAATTCCTCACGTTTATTCTCCAAACAACCTTTATGCCAAAATGTAAACTGAAAGTAAATTCATTAGCATACTGTTTCCTAGGTAACCAGGCGAATGACTTTAGGCACCTTCACCTCTTTCTCTGCCCTCTCTGTCAAGTCTTCCTATCTTCCTGCTCTGTAAGCCAGCTCTGTCAAGCAGGCTGAATTAGCATCTCTATCCCAGGCATCCTCCAAATTACAAAGGAGTAGAACATTAGCATATCCTGACCCTGGGGACAGCCTGTCTGTAAAGGCTAGGTGACCCCCTCCTGTGAGGCAGGTGCAAACTGTGGCCTGGGATTCTGGTCGCCATACCATGTAGAAATATGGGCTTACAACCTCTGTATCACCCAGACTAGCCTGTGACCATGGACCAACCCTGCTGGCTCACCATCTGACTGTTCCACCACTTACCTATCAGTAAAGTATCCACATGA
>JAQHUG010000604.1:444620-473562 GCA_028555095.1 Dicrostonyx torquatus
GATGGGACTGTGGATGATGCTGGGATGGAACTGTGGATGATGCTGGGATGAGACTGTGGATGATGCTGGGGTGAGACTGTGGATGATGCTGGGATGAGACTGTGGATGATTCTGGGATGGGACTGTGGATGCTGCTGGGATGAGACTGTGAATGATGCTGGGATGGGACTGTGGATGATGCTGGGATGGAACTGTAGATGATGCTGGAATGAGACTGTGGATGATGCTGGGATGAGACTGTGGGTGATGCTGGGATGAGACTGTGGTTGATGCTGGGATGGAACTGTAGATGATGCTGGGATGAGACTGTGGATGATTCTGGGATGGGACTGTGGATGATTCTGGGATGGGACTGTGGATGATGCTGGGATGGAACTGTAGATGATGCCGGGATGGGACTGTGGATGATGCTGGGATGGGACTGGGGATGATTCTGATACGGAACTGTAGATGATGCTGGGATGAGACTGTGGATGCTGCTGGGATGAGACTGTGGATGCTGCTGGGATGGGACTGTGGATGATGCTGGGATGGGACTGGGGATGATGTTACCACTATAGAAAGCAACATGGCAGCACTTGCCTCAGCATGCGGTGTAGAAACCCCATTTCTTGATATCTACTCAACAAATTGAAATCATATACTCAAAGAAGTATTTTACGCTGGTGTTGATTGGACCATTGCTAACTAGAGTCAAATGATGGAAGCAACTCAAGTACTTGTGCATTCATTGCTGAACAAATAAAGCATAGTGTCTACGTGCAACATGGTAGCATGCTGCCTTAGTAGCTGTCATATGCTACAGTGAAGATGAACCTGGAGAACATTGTGCTAAGTGAATAACAGAAGCACAAATACCATTTGAGTCTATCTGTGAGACACTTTGTGTCAAATTTTAAAATGTAGAAAATGGAACGCTAGTGTGTAGAGGCTAAAGGGAAGTGGAGAATGAGGTATTGAGTGTTTTGTCCTGCAGGATACATGAACGGTGATGGAAATATAACTTTGTAAGCATAATTCATCCCACTGAACCGTATGTATGCTCTGGCATGGCTATGCTAATAAATCTTGTTATATGTATTTTACCATATTTTAAAAAGACATCATCTCAGAAAGTTGGCATCTAATAAAGAGAAGACATCACTCAGGACTCAAACTGTGAACACATTCAGTTTTTATTAGTATGCATCCTCCTCTTGCCCCAGTTCCTATAGTTTCCCAACAGGACAGAACACAGCTCTAGCTGTCAACTACAACCTTCTTCAACTATTACCTGACCTAAGATAGGCACAGAGATTAAGGATATACTGACTCTGCTCGAATGAAAGTTTACAATGTTGCTGGGCAGAAAAGGCAGTAACTGCAAAGAGAAATTAATTCAGGAGTACTGCAAAGCTCTTGCTAAATGGATGGAGCTATGGGCAATGAATTCTAGGAAGTCAGAATCGGCTCCTGTGGATGGGAACGGGCAACAATGACAACAAAGGCTTCAAAGAAGAGGTGTTGAAAGACAGGTACAATTTTGGATCCTGGGAAATAAGTGAGAAATGGTTCAGGTGGAGCGAGCCTCCGCAGAGGCAAGAGCATCTGGGGAATGTCAGGAGGAACACCCAAGGAACACCCTGGTGGCCAAGCTGGTCTAGTTAGAATTTAAACTGAGTGCGGAGGAGGAGTGAGACACAGCTGGAATGATGTCTGAGGCTCGGGTGTGGAGCCTGAGATGACAGGCAAGGAGTCTGAAACACAGCTTTGAAGCAGGGACCACCTCAACATTTGTGGAGTGATGTAGACCAGATGAGAAGGGGAAATGTTCTAAAGAGCCTGAGGCAGGGGCATTTGAGCTACATTTTGTTTAAAAGTAAGCGCCCTTTGCTCCAACATAAGCCCCACCTTTCGCTCCGCCGTGGGTGTTTCCTTGGTCTCCACAATCACCTAGACCCTGTGGCCCCGGAAAGGAATCATCAGGTCTACAGTTGTCGTTACTCTCTTGCCCCTGGTTGCAGCTGTATGGGCTCGGGCCTTCAATATCCAGGTGGCACGGGTTAGATTCATGACAGCCTAGTTCTTGGCGGTAGGGAACTGGATTAGGGCCTGAGCAAGGACTGGTACAGCGCATGGGTTCCCCACAAGGCTCTGGGCTGGAGCAGCGCTCAGGATGCGGCATTGACTCTGGATATGGACAAGGCTGTGGCTGTGGACGTGGCTCTGGATTCTCACAGTGAACTGGGCGCGGGCGTGGCACTGGACGTGGTGCTGGACGTGGTGCTGGTTGAGGAGCTGGACATGGTTCTGGATATAGACATGGTTCTGAAAATCGCCGCAGTGGAGGACATGGCCGGGGTTCTGGACTTGGGCATGGCTCTGGACGTGGACATGGACGTGGTGCAGGAACTGGGCACCTCTGCCATGATGGTTCTGGAGACCGGTCACGACGCTGTGGCTCTGGACATTGACGAGGTACAGGAACTGGACACCGCTGCCATGATGGTTCTGGAGACCAGGCACGACGCTGTGGGCCGCAAGACCTTGGGAATTGCTGTGGTCTCAGATCTGGGCAGGAGACACCCCAAGAGGGTTGCCGGCCACAGCTCTGGGATCTACCTCTGATGGGAGGAATCTGGACAGGGCACCTCTGTGGGGGAACCTGTCTGGGGTAACAGGGTGAGGAAATCTCTACTCTGTACTTGGGTCCACATCTTTGAGAACAGCTTGAAGGGCGGCCCCGAGGAGGACAGTGGCTGCCATAGATGGGCTCTGAGCGGCGGGGTGGGGTGCAATAGTTGTAGGAGCCTGAAGAGCATCGGGATGGCAGGCAGCTGCTATAACAGGGTTCAGAACGTCTTGGTGGAGAGCAGCTTCGATAGGAAGGCTGCAGCTGACGAGGAGGGAGGCATCTGCTGGCGCTCTGAGACCGACGCTGCTGTGAGGTGAAGCTTCCATAGGAGCCCTGGGATTGGCATTGTGGTGCACAGGTGCTGAACGAAGCCCCAGACTGACGCTGGGAGGAGCAGTGACTGTAGGATGCTCGAGATTGGAATTGGGAGGCACAGCCGCCATAGGATGCCTGTGACTGGCGTTGGGGGCCATAGCTGGTGTAGGAGGGCCCAGACTGGAATTGTGGCACACAGCGACTGTAGGAACCCTGGGACTGAGACTGTGGACCACAGTTGCTGTAAGAACCCCGTGACTGTGATTGAGAGGTACAGCTGCCGTAGGAGCCCTGGTACTGACCCTGAGTGCGGAAACTTCCCTGACCCTGGCCCACTGAGGGACATTCTACGTAAGTGTGAACAGGCTGAGGAGCTGGAGCAGGTATGTAGGTTGGAACCGGATACTCCACATAACTAGTTTCTGTGTAATACACTGGAGCACATTCTACATAGTAGGTCGGAAGAGGCTGTGGGACTTGCACGTAGGAAACCTGAGACTGGCATGGAGCCTGGCATTGAACACAGGAAACCTGAGCCTGGCAGGGAGCTTGGCACTTTACCTCAGTGGTCTTAGGCTGGCATTTTACCTGGGTGGTCTTTGATTGGCATGGAGCCTGACATTTAACCTTAGTGGTCTTAGATGAGCATGGAGCCTGGCTCTTCACTTCAGTGCCACTGGACTGGGAAACTTGAACTGAGCATGGTGCAGCATATTCCACAACTTGCATCCCACCTGGAGCTTGAACCAGCACCTGGTTGTTGGCATAGGGATACTGTGAGGGACCAAAAGAGGAACCCTTGACACAGCACTGGGGCACCGGCACGCAATACTGAATCTGCTGCTGATCACACATGGTCCTGATGCAGGGGGGTGAACAAGACCTGAGGGTAGAGAAACCAGGGTCAAGAGGCTGAGAGTTGCGAGGGAGAAGCTAGGATCTACAGCCAGGAGCCTGGCATCTTCTCTGGCCTGTCTTCACATGCCCTCAGCCTTCACCCAAGAATCCTTACTGGTACTGACTTAGTTGGAGCCCATGCTAGTCACAATTGTCTATGAGACCTGCTCTGGTTTTGTAAAAAAAAAAAAAAAAAAAAAAAAGCTGGATTCTGCACAGCTGGATATAAATGTAGGCATGCCAATGTCTGCCACCAGAGAGCACTGATGACAAGCAGATTCTCCACACTTACACAGTCTGGTGGTGGGAACAGTCCTACAGGAAGAACAGGTGGCAGCTTGCTCACAATGCATAGCCCAAACTGAGGTTTCCACACCCACAGAAGCCTGGATTTCCTCACACATCCCACACATGTATATAAAAATGAACACAGGGAAAGCAAAAATCAAACAAAAACACAGGTAGCATTTAGGTTCATATTTCATCACAAAGTCCCCTGAAAGCAAAGGGTGCAGGCAGATTCCAGACCTCTTGGGCCTGGAGTTTAATATTTGCTGCCTTGCATTCAATCTTTTTAAGTGAGTTCATTTTAATCAACCGTTATAGAAATGCACAGATCCATTTATATCTCATACACAAAATACACTAGCCTTGGGATTAACATGAGCATTTGCCCAGGCAGGTGCCTGTTATCAGTGATCTGGAGTGTAACAGTTTGCTGAATTCAGAGATATTTTCTCCCCAGACCCTCTGAGATGCAGCATAGAGTTAATTAAGCTGAGGTAATCCAGAGACTGCTAGATCCTTTGTCATATTCGAGGCTTTGTGTAAGGATTATTCAGGCACATTTGTGGATCTACACAGCAAGACATTCAGTCATACACTCCTATACTACCCTTAGCTAACAAGAAAATACATATCACTCAACTGCTCTTCCCAGAGCTACCTGTCTGTATCTGGGCAGCCGGGTGACCAGCAGAGCACAGGGCTAATTTAGCCATTGAATCATACAACATAGCACCTCTCACAAGCTCTCAAAAGACCAAAAACGCATCCCCTGGAAGACAGAGCTAGACATTTCCCATTTGTAGCAAGTGTCTAAGTCTGTGGTCCCTAGAGGAGGTGATCCATCCTCAGGTGTCTTTACTCACACAGAATAGATAACTACTGTATCTTCCCCAAGGACAAGTTGCTAACAGAAGAAAATGATATCTGGAGAAGAAACCAGGGGCTGTCAAAGATGAATACACTTTACAGCCTGTCTATTCTCATCATTCTGCATGTTTTATATTTCTTAGGCAATTTTTCTCCTCAAGCTGATGAATTTCTGTTCCAGCTTCTCCTTGAATATCACCTAAATATTACCCCCAGCACAATCCCAGGACCCAGCATCCAGACTCACCCTCCTCAGCAGGCACAAAGTCATGCAGGCTAAGGCATCTGAGCAGAGGGCTGTGTTTATATAAAGTGTTGTCTCAGACCATGAGACAGCTGATTGGCATCTGCCCAAGGTAGCATTCCACCAGCCAATTCCCTCCCCATGCGCTGTCTGTCCAGTCACCTACAGAGCTGGGAGTGTCCTGCCTTAGTGCAGAAGCTTCCAGGCTGTGAAGGAGCAGATTATTGTTTTCTTCTTCCTGCCAGTTTCCCCTCCATTCCAGCAGGACCCAGTGATGAAGGGGATGAGAAGGCGTGGAGGTATCATGTCTCCTGGAAAATGGTTCCGTACCTTACCTTTTCCTTGCCCCAGACCCTCACAAGATAGAGGCAACAACAGAAGTATCCCTTAAGTTAATGTGATTAATCTAAAGTCTAAAATCGAGTTAGCTTTAGAGTGTGATGAAAAGTTAGAGTCTGAGCTGCATCTGGTGTCTCGTGTTGTAGACTTACAGCTTGGGGACCTTCGTAACTGAACTAGATGTTAATTTACTCTTCTGTAAAATACATAAAATTCAACCTCTTTTTTACAGTTGTCATGGAGACTACAGAAAATTCTTTCAAAAAAGTCTTCCCAAGAATGATGTTTAAAACATCCAGCCCCCTCTCAGGAATAAGCATGCCGCCAGCAACAGATGCCTCTGGGTCAGGGACACCTGCTCCATCCCTGTCTGGAGCTGAGGGACAGCAGGTGCCCGGCGGATGCTGGAGAGCTGTCTTCTAAAGCAGTGTAAGCCACTGACTGGGATGGAGTAGCTTTTAGAGACAGCACAGTTCAGAACAAAACTAACAAGGTGCCCCCAAGCCACATAAACACAAGGTGGGTATCTTCTATCTTTCTCTGGATCTTGTTAGAAGTAGTAACTAATATTTATAAATAAAGAGACTTTAGCTAAGGTTCTGGATCTTCAGGTTTTCTTTAAAAATCAAATCTGTCTAGGGAAGTCTGCCTTTCATCAGCCTGACAGCAGCTACCTCCATAAATAGGGCATACAATTACCTAGTCTCCAAAACTTCATTATTTTTTATTCTATATATTCCATCCAATCTAAAGTACAAGTCTCTTTATATTATTTTTCTTGCATTCTTTTTATGGTTAAAAGAAAGCAATAATTGGACTGGGAAGATATTCCGTGGTTAATAGCACATACTCTGCGATCCTGAGGACCAGAGTTCAGATCCCAGCATTCCCTGCAAAAGCCAATAGCTCCAGCTTTTGGGGTGAATCAAGGCAGGAGGATCACTGGGGCAGACATGCTGGCTTCCAGCCTGCCCCAGCTATGAAGCTCCAGGTCCAGGAAGAGACTCTGCCTTAGATGACCGTGTGATGAGTAGCGGAAGAGGACACCCGCTATCCTCTTCTGGCCTTCATATGCAGGTCTAGGCATCAGCATCCACATCCATCCATCCACAAACACTGACATAAGCATCCCCTTGTGCACATAAATAAACAAACATAAATTTTTTAAAAATGAAATGCTACTAGTCTTTCCTCGATCATTTCGTGTGCTTCCATTACCCGCTAGCCTCTGCAGTCACTTGGGTTCTCACCAAAATTGTAAGTAAATATTTTAAATGCAGATGTAGTTGTAACTCAATGAGGTGAAATCTTAGTTTCATAAGCTCAGATCCATTGTCTATAAACTTGTAAGAAAGTGAAGGAGGAGTAAGTGCAGAAGGCCTTAAGATTACTGTGTGGATTAAACAAGAAAATTAACACAAAATACTACAGTCATTTCACTCTCTGTGTTTCGTTTTCTTCATGAAATGGCAGGAATAGTAACACCTTAGCAGGCTCTCCTTGGGACAAAATTAGATAGTAGGTTATGGAAGCTCTTTATGACCTACAGTGCACATGCCAATCATATCTCTGAAATCTTTCCCAAGATGAAGTCTGCCTAGTTCAATATGACTTCAGAGTCCTAGCTCTCATTCCTGTCACTCATTTCAAAGAGTACCCAGACTTCAGTACGATTGCAGACTTTCAGAATGTCATGGCAACCAAAACCCTCAAGAGTTTCCAGGTCCCACTCTGTCCTTCTACAGATGAGGATCCTAAAGCCCAGGCAGAGGAAATCTGTCTGGGTTCCATATGCTAAGAACTGCCTCAGAGAGATGAAATCCTAGGTGGATCCAACAGGGCCAATGATCTCTCTGCTTTGATTCGTTTCTCTGATCATATCCTTTAGCCAAGGTTCACTTACCTTGGGTTATCATGAGTAGTGTGGAAACAGAAAACAAGGAAAACTGAGAACTGATACTAATTGACGTCTAGGATGTGTATTATTAAACACTAATATTTGCCTCTTCCATTTAACTTTTGTGGAATCTGTATTTTTGAAGGGAAATATATCTATGGTGCTCCTGTTTGTCTATATCCTGACATAAGATAAATCTGTTAATAGATTCATGATAGATGAGTAGAAGATTAGGCATGACATTGGGCTTGGCTCACATATCTCAGATCACTAGAGAGTGAGCTGATAAACAAGAGGAACACTGTAAGCTTTGTTACTTCTTGTTACTTACAGAAAGACATAGAGGGAAATGGTGGTGGGGAAGGCTAGGGTTTAGAGTTAGTCATACGGCTTTCAACAATACAGTTTCCGACACTGGTCATTGGACTAAAAGCAAAATGTTAAGCTCCTGACATTCTTCCTACTGCTATGTATAGGGTGCTAGAAATTAAAAGTTATCATTTGGTGGGGCCAGGGAATTTGTAACATTCTGTAACATGCTTGTTACACAAACAGTAAGATCAGAGTTCTCATGTCAAAATCTAAGCACTGCTGTGTTATTCTGTCATCCCAGCAGTAGAGAGACAAAGACAGGAGATCCCTGAGGATTGTAGGACAATAAACCTATCTTAAGTAGTGAGCTCTAGGATTAGTGAGTGGTTCTGTCTCAAAAAAATGCAGGTATAGAATGAGTGAGGAAGATACTCATGTTGACTTCTGTCACATACACACGCTCACACAAACACATAAATACACAAGGTTGTCAATGGTTACGAACTAGAATTAGTGCTGCAATTGTCTGAAGGCAATGATAAATGTGGTATATTAAATATTTTTTTCAACAAGATTTCAAGCTATTCCAAAGGGCATTCCTTATCTGGCAGCATCTTCAAACTAAGTGGTTCCAGGATGGGGGAGATGGTTCAATTGGTACAATGCTTGCCACATAAGCACGAGGACATGACTTCAGACTGGCGTACACATGAGAGTCAGGTAACCCTAGTGCTGAAGGAAGGTACAGGAGGACCCTGAGGACTCAGTGGCCAGCCAGCCTTGCTGAATATGAGCTGAGGCTCAATGAGAAACTATATGTCAAGAGAAGCAATAGGAGAATGTATCCCAAGTCTAACCTCTGACCTTTACAGGTGTCTGTTGATACCAAGCTCAAGAACATATGCATAACACACATACACACACATGCACACACACACACACACAAATGCGCATACACACATGTTTATCAGGATTTTGTTCTCCAATGTAATACAGTCGTCACGTTATTTCTCTGCATCCAGACTTTATCTGAAAGTAGTCATAAGAGTGATTTTCTTAAAGTAATAAGACAAAGACATCTTATGCTATTTATTTTCCATTGTCTGCTATAAAACACCCCAGGTCCTTAGCAGGAACATGGACCCCTTGGTGAGATGCTCTATTCTGCCTTTCTAAGCTCATGCCCCTCTCAGCATCACGAACTCCCCTTTTCCCCTCGTCCCACAACTACAAGCGAACTCAAGTAAAGCAGTTTTCACCCTCTTCACACGCCTTGCTCTTCCATGTGGTCAGGCCTTTTCAGTGTCTTTTCTTCTTCCTAGAACATCCTTTCATCTCTTTCCACATGGGAACTCTGGCTCATTGCTTGAGACAACTCCAATGACAGTCTTGGGTAACTCCGGAATGATGATGGCCATGACTCACCTGGCACTCAGGCAGCACTTGAAACATGTCTGTCACTGAGATTGTCATGTGTTCTGATCATTTACATTCCTGTCTTCCACACCAACTGCAGTTTTCACAAGGAAACAGGTTGTGGTATTTAGAGCTTTGTATTTAAGAAACAGACACCAAGCCACTGTGTGCGGTGCATTTCCTCTTGTTGATTAAAACATTTCATTCTGATTTATTCAGATGAACACATGTATACATAAATCTAGTGTGCATGTCTTGGATTAGTTTATGGACTGATTTGTTTCATTACATGTTGAAATGCAGTGACTGAGTACATGTTATAATGTTATTAAAGTTATACTGAAAGTAACCATACTTCCTTCAAGACAGGGAATGCAATAAAAAGCAAAGGCTGCTGCCAGGAGGACGTCATTCATTGGCTTTTGAAAAAGCATCTCTCTGTGGTCCACATCATTATTTTATAACTGAGAGAACAGAAGTATTTTTGAGGTCTCAGGCTTGGGAATATCAGAGCAAGGGTTCATTACCACATTATTCAACAAGAAGTTTCCAGAAGCAGATCTATTAATTGAGCTAGAGATACACAGAGATGCTCTCTATTTCGTTATAGACACTTTTTAGGACTCACAACCGTTTGGGACTCTGGATTGTCAGTCCTTGAAAGGATTTAGTGTCAGCTTATTTATCCTGAGAGCCAGGGGGACTCACTCCATGCTACAATGTTTAAAATACAAACATAGGTATTTTAAAAACATTTTATGTGTTTTTCATACAAGTATATCATGTGTTTTGATCAAATTTCCCCCATTCCCTCACTTTCAAGTGCTCCCCTATAACCTCACCAATTTTGTGTTCTCTCTCTTTTTTAAAAAAGAAAATTTTAATATGGACTGAAGCCACTTAGTGCATAGGTGTAGGACCATCTACTAGAACAAGACAAACCCCTCAGGACCTGTATTCATGAAAAACCTGGCTTTTCTATCTCAACAGCTATCCAATGATAACAGCACCTCAGATGGCGTGTGACTTCTTGAGCCTCTCCAAATCCACGCTGAAGTTTTGGCTGATCTCGTGATAAAGCCCCAGTTGTTGTGGATTCATGTGTGGAACAAACTGTGTTGTTGTGTCTGAAAAAAATATTTTTTTGCTGAGGTCAGCTACTCCCTGTGGCTCTTGCAGCCTTTCTGCCCCTTCTTCCAAGAAGATCTCTGAGCCTTGGTGAAGGAGCTCTGACAAGCATGTCCCATTTAGAACAGAGCATGGGTCAGCTCCATCAGATCTGTTGCACCTCTCTAACTGCTCCGACCTACATAACAACTAAGGTGTAGGCAAAGATAAAAACATCACAGGTTTCTGACAAGTGGCTAAATAGCTGAAGAAACATGAACATCCAAGGACTAGGAGAAGGAAGCCAAGACATAGCACTCAACAGAGCAGAAGAACTTTCTCAGTCCTGTTTCCTGCTCAGCAATGCAAGTAGCAGAGAACACCAAATGGGCATGTGGACGGAGGGCTACAGACAGGCAATGACGTTTAACACTGATAATCAGAGACCATGTGAAAACAATAATATGGTGTGAAAACCAAAAGTAGAACGATTACTCCAATTTAACACCTTTTCTACTTTGCACATTTAAAAATGTTGCCTTAGTTAAATGGAGTTATATGTATGTTTTATTAGCAGAATAAAAACTAATTGAGAAGGTGACTACCTTGCCATATCCACCTCACAGAAGCAATAGGATCCTCAGCCTAATATAGGGCTGAATCAACTACTTTTTAATATAAAAAATTACAGTATCTGTTTATTATGTATAATGATGGAGTGCATAAAGGGATTTTAATGGAATCAGGTCCTGTACTTTGACCAGGTGCAATCCTGAATTCTCCTTTGAATCAAATGATTCTTTAAAATCATACTAGATTCTCAGTCATTACAATTGGTGTGTGTTTGCTCTCTGTTGCTGTGATAAAGATCATGATCAGAAGCAACGTAGTTGGGAAAGGGTTTATTTGGCTTGTAGTTCCAGATCAGAATACATCATTGAAGGAAGTCAGGGCCAGAATTCAAACCATGGAAAAATGCTTGCTACCTTTCTTGTTGACTCATGCTTAAATAGTTACCTTATATAGCCCAAGACGACCCGCCCGGAGAGAAAACCAGCCACAGCGGGCCCTCCAGAATCAGTCAACAATCAAAACAGTTCCTCACAGACCTGACCACAGGCCAAGCTGACAGACAATTCTTGAGTTACGGTTCCCACTTCTCTGGTGACTCTAGGTTATGTCACGTTGATATAATCTAAACAACACCATGTGGCATGTTTGTTCAGATTCTTTGCTTCAGTGAATGATATCAAATAGCAACCTCAGGATATCAATGCCCCCAAATTTAGAAACAGCAAAGAAGGATGTATTGTTTCTTTTTTTTCCCTGATAAACCTGTAGCTACATGCAATGCAAGCCTTCACATTGGTCTTACTGTATGATGATGTATCATTTTCTGCTACTTCCCTGAAATCTTCCTCTACCCAGAGCATTCTGTCCTCCTTCATCCATCTCTAATCTCTGTGCTACCGTTATCTTAGATGCAAATTAAAGTGGGTCATTTCAAAACCGCCAAGTGTTTTCTTCATAGGACCAGCCAGTGCTGCATGTCTGTCTTTGCTGGTATGTTCAGCCAGTGCTGCATGTCTGTCTTTGCTGGTATGTTCAGCCAGNCAGCCAGTGCTGCATGTCTGTCTTTGCTGGTATGTTCAGCCAGTGCTGCATGTCTGTCTTTGCTGGTATGTTCAGCCAGAGCTGCATGTCTGTCTTTGCTGGTATGTATGTTCAGCCAGTGCTGCATGTCTGTCTTTGCTGGTATGTTCAGCCAGAGCTGCATGTCTGTCTTTGCTGGTATGTTCAGCCAGTGCTGCATGTCTGTCTTTGCTGGTATGTTCAGCTCCTTCACTAGATGACGAGCATTCTGATCGCACATGAGAACTACTTAAAATAGGCTATCAAAGCCAATATTGTGAAACCTGCTAGAGGAAAGCATGGAGACACATCTGTAGAGCAGAGTGCTTTCTCAGATGTAGTAGCAAGAGGATAAATAGTAAAAGAAAAACATAGAAAACATGGACTTCATAAAACTGAAAACTTTTTGATGGCAAAATTTTCTGTATTGTTGGCATATGTGCATCACATTACATACATATATATGTATTGTTGTGGTGCTGGTGAATCAAACCCAGGGGTTCTGCATGCTAGGTAGGTACTATACCCCTGAATTAAATGCACAACCAAAACCAGAATTTTTATGTTGTAATACTTCCAGTAAAAAGTGTAAATTATATATCTGAACAAAGACATTTGCAACTAGAATATTAAATGACTCTTAGAACCCAGTAACAAATAATAACGCAATTTACACGTGAGCAGTAAACTTGAACAAATGTTTCTTCAAAGGAGCTGTGCAGATGGTCAAGAAGTGCATGGAAAGATGTTCAGCACGATCAGTCTTTGAGGAAATGAAAATCAAAGCCATAATAACATATTTCACAGTCCTTAGCATGACTATAATAAAATGGAAAATAACAGGTGCTGGGAGGATACAGAAAAAAATGGAACTTTCAATAAAGTCCAGTGGGACACGTGTGGCATGGTCACTGAGAAAATAGTTCAGCAGTTCTCCAAATAGTCCAACAAGAGTTACTCTATGAACCACAAATCTCATTGCAGTAGAGGGAAAAGCCCCCTCAGTTCAGTAAGAACACATGTGCACTCACAGGTCGGGGTTCAGAGGTGTCACAGCAGTAAAATTTGCAGTATGCAAAAGGCAGGAACAATGCATGCAGATGCCAAGTGATGGATGGATGATCTCAGGTGACTGCCTGTAAAATAGTGTTAATGAACTATGGAAAGGAATGAGATTTCACACTCTGTAACATAGCTGGACTTCACTGATGGGTGAAAGAAGCCAATTTTACAAAGCACATACTGTGTACCATAGAAAGGAAGACTTGAAGGAATGTAACTGCTGACAGCCACTGTCTGGGTATTCTACCTCACAGTAATGAAAATGCTCTAAAGTTATATTGTGGTGATAATTGCATGGTTCTGTAAAAACATAAAGCCATTGAGTTTTATGTCTTAAATGGACTGACTTTACAGTCCATAAATTATAATATCAATAATGATTGTACACATATTGATATGCATAATATATGCATACACATACAAATTTGCTCCATGCAAATGTTATTCACATACAAACAGATCAATGATAGATAATTATACCCATGTGCCCTAGAAATACCTAAATCACATTCTTGAAACATACAGCACAAACTTCTTGAGACACACTCTCTCAGGCATGCACCCATCTTCCACCTTCCTATGACCCAGTCTCTCTAGTGAATCTCTCCCAGCCTCTGGCATGTTCAGTGGAAGCCAATTTATAATTCAAGGCAGCAGTTCAGTGCTCCTGAAGTCAATTACTTTTCAAAATGTCTTCACAGCTAATAATCATTATCTCGCATAATGGATGAGATCTTAGTTTATCTGGAGGACCTTCTTACATCCAGTTCACTCAACAAGAAAACAACTCACTATTAATTCTAGAATTAGATTAAGAATAGCCATCATCTCTTCATCCAGCTAATAGTCTGAGCACCAACTCAAAGGTTTTGCTTCAATAATCTTATAGTCTAATAAGTAAAATAAAAAGGTAAATGGAGGAGATAATTTTTAGCCTTTTAAACCAGTACAGATTTCTATTTATTTTTAAAAAGTAAACAAGCAATATTATTGCAGTATGATGACTTCTTCCAAAGACACAGGTACAGAGTAAAAGCATGGAACACAAGAACCCAGAAACAACAGCATCCTGAGACGAAGCATCCTGAGGCACAGCATCCTGAGGCACAGCATCCTGAGGCAGCAGCATCCTGAGGCACAGCATCCTGGGGCAGCAGCATCCTGAGATGAAGCATCCTGGGGCAGCAGCATCCTGAGATGAAGCATCCTGGGGCACAGCATCCTGAGGCACAGCATCCTGAGATGAAGCATCCTGGGGCAGCAGCATCCTGAGGCACAGCATCCTGAGATGAAGCATCCTGGGGCAGCAGCATCCTGAGGCACAGCATCCTGAGGCACAGCATCCTGAGGCACAGCATCCTGAGGCACAGCATTCTGGGGCACAGCATCCTGAGGCACAGCATCCTGGGGCACAGCATCCTGAGGTACAGCATCCTGCAGCACGGCATCCTGGGATGAAGCATCCTGGGGCAGCAGCATCCTGAGGCACAGCATCCTGAGGCAAAGCATCCTGTGGCACAGCATCCTGGGATGAAGCATCCTGAGGCACAGCATCCTGAGATACAGCATCCTGGGGCACAGCATCCTGAGGCACAGAATCCTGGGGCAGCAGCATCCTGGGGCAGTAGCATCCTGAGATGAAGCATCCTGAGGCACAGCATCCTGGGACACAGCATCCTGGGGCACAGTATCCTGGGGCACAGCATCCTGGGGCAGCAGCATCCTGAAGCACAGCATCCTGGGGCACAGCATCCTGGGGAAGCAGCATCCTGAAGCACAGCATCCTGGGGCAGCAGCATCCTGGGGCACAGCCTCCAAAGATTCTGTCTTCATCTGTGGGGGAAAACTTAACCTTAGCACCAGGGAGAGGATGAGACCATGATCCTCCCACCATGAAATGGGTTAATCCAGGCCACACAAAAGCTAGTGACTGAGGTAGAGTTTCCTAGCAAGTGAAAATACAGATGTTCATCTGAACATAAATTTTAGATAAACTACAAATACTTTAACGCTATTTTAATTAATTCTTTGAGAACTTCATATATTTTGATAATCTCATCTCGCAACTAGTCACAGATACATTCCCACTTCCTTATGTACAGTTATGTCCAAGTTTCTGGTCCTCAAATAAAATCATGGAGCTGATTTCCAATGCAAATTACATGAGGGTTTTTAATATTCAAGCTCAAGTTTGGACAACTTCATCACCCCAGCATGGAGGGTGTAGAAAGTATGGCAGGGAGCCCTGGGAGGGTAGAACATCTAAAGGGGAAATGTTATCAAGGGAGTTCATGCCTTATTATCTTGGGATTGGGTAAGGAGGGCAGAGAGTAAGGTAATTTCTGAAGCCATTATGATGTGGGACAATGATCTATATTCTGTCAATTATATTTTAAAGAAATGCTGATTGGCCAGTCGCCAGGCAGGAAGTATAGGTGGGACAATAAAGCAGGAAGTAGAGGTGGGTCAATGAGAACAGGAGAATTCTGGGAAGAGGAAAGCTTGGTCTGCAGTCCATTACCCATCCACAGAAGAATCAAGATGTGGTGTAGGAGGGTCCTTCTGTATTTGGGTTGCTTTCATTGGTTAATAAAAAAAAATGCCTTGGCTTTTTGATAGGGCAGGACTTAGATAGGTGGGGAAAAGAGAACAGAATGCTGGGAAGGAGACAGAGACAGAGAGCCACCCGCCATGAAATCGCCAGAGTCAGACATGCTGAGTCTTTCCCAGTAAGACCACTACCTCGTGCTGACTTATAGACTATTAGAAATGGGTTGAATCAAGATTTAAGAGTTAGCCAATAAGAGGCTAGAACTAATGGGCCAGACAGTAATTTAATTAATACATTTCTGTATCATTATTTTGGGTTAAGCTAGCTGGGCGCCCGAGAGCCAGGCACCAGGAATGTGGCCCGCTTACCTCATTACTACAAAGATGTGACTGCCTCGCTGAATAAGGTGCCGAACCACGTGGCTAACATAGACAAGAATAATGGGCTAATATAAGTTATAAAAGTTAATAGGAAGCCTGAGCTAATGTGCCAATCAGTTTATAACTAATGTAGACCTCTGTGTGATTTCTTTGGGACTTAATGATTGCAGGAACCAGGCAGGACAGAAAACTTAGACAACACCATTGGTCAGTTTTTGGGTACAAAAACCTAAAAGAGCCATAAATTACTGACAAGGTATCTTCAAGGACAGGGTGCCTCCAAAGAACATCTGAATCTCATTAAATTTTATGGCCCTGCTCACTATCTTCTTAATTGGCCATTTTTTAGGGTATCTGTTCAAATTTTTGCTATGGCAGCACATTTCTGGAGCTGAAATCACCTGCCCATCCAGCTCATTATATGGCATAAGGTGAAGCCCCTTCTTTAAAATGGAGTTTGAAAAGTCAAGTCCTCACAGTACCCAACAAAGTTGCTCTATCATTTTCTTAATTCCATCATATATGTAGTTCCGTAGGGCTGTAGCAGTTAAAAAATATTCGCAGGTCAACACATACTGGAAGGATAACAGCTATGAGGGTGGTTATGCTGACTCATTCATCCATACATGTATTTATTCATCGGCAAATATGTATTCAACCCTGAGTAGATGAAAAGAATCAAACTATGATCTGATGACTGAGGAAAGACTTAAAACCATGCACATACAGCTCTAGTAGTCCACACAATTTGACTGAGTGGAAAAGAATACTATAAAAATGGCTACAGGTAAATAGCCAGTGACCCTGACTGGTATTTGATGGAATTCATCTACAAAACAATGAAGGTTTCTGAAGCCAGAATCCTTAGAGAAAACAGAAGAGCTCACCTGGCTAGGGAGACCAGAAAGAGCTCTTATGATAAGGAAATGTGAGATGTAAATCCCACAGGGATGAAAAGACTGAGAAGAACATGCAGGCACAAGAGAGCATCTATGAAAGAATAGCACACGCCACGGGGAACTGAAATCACCCAGTGACGTCAGAACAGGAGGGAGGGGCTGCTTTGTGAGTGGATGTAAAGACCTCATAAAGTGGTCAACTATTTTAGGTAGAGGTGGGATGTGGTCTGGCTGTGAGTACCCTGGAGGGAAGACTGGGGAGCTAGAGCAGAACCAGCGAGCTGGGTGACCATTCGTCTCAATCAGTTAGACTCACTATGGGCCTGTGCTGGTGCTGCTCACCATTACGCACAATCCTCAGCCTTTCCTTTGATCTCCAGCAATAAAGAACCTGAGTAGGAGGCTGAAATATGCCAGGGAAGTGATAAATCCTCCGTGCTCAGACGTTTGAGCTGTCTCTGTGACTCCCTCCATCTAACTGTGTGGCAGAACAAGTCCTTTACTCTCTCCAAGCCCTGGTTAGTTTCATCACATATACAAGGTAAATAATCTCTATCACACAGCTTGCAGAAAGGGCATATAAAGAGACAAGCTATGAGTCAGCCCTGAATGAAGATAATTATCTAGTTAGCATCATTAAGTCATTATTACTTAACATTATAGATGTTCATCGCATCATGACCACACCTAATGGAAAATAATTTTCAAACATTCTCCAATGAGCCGAAATCATCTGGGATCTGGAGTTCTCGGCTGACACTGTGACACAAGATTTAAGTGAAAGAGTAACAGACCAAAGCTCCAGACTGTAAACACTCTATCCAGGTAGCTCTCTCCATTTCTCCATACAGTTAGTTCTTTTGTTATTGTTTACAGTCCACAAATTGTAAAAATAGCATGTGATAACACTTAAGTGTTTATTCAGTCGATATAAATCTCAGAGTCATTTTGGTTCCCAACGTTGGACCTTGCAGAAGGGTGGTTTTTCTAGATTAAATGATAACTCATTAATTTTTCTAGGCCTACTCCTGTGGGAGTCACAGTCTACTTCCCAGAGTGTGTGGGGCATGTTGCCTAGAAGCACTGTAAGAATCCATTAGAGAAAGATCCAGACAGCCACCCTGATTAAGCCTATTAAAAGTGTGTGAACCCTTTATCAACCAGCAAACAAGAGCCAGAGCCGGCTCATGTCTCAAAGCCTCTTCGTGCAGAAGCTCAGGGTACAGCATTTTAAAGACAAATACCACAAAATCCACGATCTACGCCAGTTAGATGAGGGCCAGAGTAACTTGGAATATTCATTTTTGGCAGAATATAGTAAATATTTTAGACATAATTATTTTTTGTGTATGCCTTCCTCAGTTATATTGGTTTATGTTGTTTATATAAACATTAATTGTTTTGGTTCATCTGGAGCATGGTCAAGATTATGAAACTCTCCAATGTGACTGTTGGGAGCTAAAGTAGAAGGCTGAGAACTGTTTATGTACACACAAAATGGAGTCAGGACAAGATGTCATCAGAACAACGATTAGCACTGTGTGTCAGGAGGGAGAAGGGAGAGCATGTGTATGTGTGTGTACATGCGTGTGTGCATGCAGTGGGGACAGGATTGGGACACAGATATTTAGAGCCTGGGGTCACAGAGGGGGCTACAGGAGTGTGGGGTTAGAAGTGTTCGCATGGAGCACAAAGAAGAGCCCCCGCTCCCAACATTCTTGGATGGAAGAATGTAAGGGAAAGGAAAGTTCAGAGGCAAGTCTGGACTAACTTCCTACTGCTTCTCCCTGCAGAAACGGCAGTGTCAACCCCTACAGCAATAGCAGTAACAGGGAGTCCCCAGGCAGTTCAAAAAAACTTTGGCTCAGGTTCTGGGCCAAACAGGGAGAACAGCAGGGAGAATACAGGACCTTGAGGAGCCCAGGCAGCAGTGTCACTTTCACAGCAGGAATGAGGCTGATTCTCCTCTGTTCCCAGCTCTTGGTCTTCTGGAAGCCCCTTGAGGCCAAGAGAAATCCTAGAAGACAGGGCTGAGATATCTGTTCACAGACCTGTTGCTCTCAGCCATTCCACAGTCATGGAGGCAGTTCTACACTAATTCAATAAATATGCAGTCTCTATTTTGGTCTGGGATTTTGCAAGCTGCTTTTGTCATAAAGATTAGCTAAACTGCCTTGGGGGCATAATTGTAAACAATGCACAGTAAACCATTCTTCTAAGTGCTAGAGCAAGGCTCCATGACCCAGATGTGAACTCCTCAGAGGCTACTATGCCAGGACAATGCCTTTCCTAGCTGTACACCTTTCTGATTTCAAATGGAAACCTGCTTACAGCAGAATTATTGCTAGAATTCATTCATCTTTATTTACCTGGTGTTGACACAAAAACCACAGCTCTCAGCACAAAGGGAATAAGAGACTGATTTTTTTTCCTGGAGTGGAATTTGAGTGACCACGTCCAGCCCAGGCACAAGGATTTAGATTGCTTCAATTTCCATGTTTCAATGTCGAAGCAGCTTCACAACATTTTTATAGTAATGAAATAAGAAAGTTATAAAACAAGGAATTCTTCAAAGGCACTGGTGGAAATACCAGAAGCAAGTTACAGTAAGGCAGAGAGGCCTCAGATTTTATTTCGCCCTTTGATGGGTAGAGAATAGAATTTCCTTAAGCTAATGTATTTAAAAGGGTTTAATCTGTTTATCAGGGTGCTAGGCCTGACTCAGAGGTGGATAAGCAATGATTTGTTAGGGAGCTCTGGGACTTACAACTGCCTGAACTCTCCACAGACATTTGAAGTTTAATCTGTCAACCTTTGTAGACACAGCTTCCTTTCAGGTAGGAAGCCTTAAAGAACTGATTAACTAGTTGAGTAAATGCATGGATGATTTGGGACTTTTTAGACCACTGGGTGAGGCCAGAGACTCAGCATACCATTATTTGAGATTTAAGAATCCCCGGAAGGAGGGCACACGATAGGACCAATGCAATGTGACTTTAGATATCATCTTATCTCATGTTCACGTAGTGTTACCTTAACTGAGAGCCAGGCCTAAGGGAATCACATTTGGGTGGAGTGTAGGGTAAATAAGCAGGTCAGGAGAAGAGGTGACGCTAAGGCCACTGAGGAGGAACAAGGACTCAGGGAGGGACTGGAAGACAGCCTAAGGCATTGTAGAATTGTGGTAGTCAGCATACTGGGGCTGTTGGGGCTGAAAATGGAGATACTACAAATGCTCTTTAGTTACCCAAGATCCTATTGGACTTAGTTTTGAAACAAGATAAAAGGGTAAATAAGGTTAAAATGTGTGTCTATATGCCTCAGAGATAAATCTGAAATTAGAAAGAAAAGAACTTAATCAGGAAGTAAATTTATCCTACCTTATAATGAGCATCTGCTAAGTAAAATATAAGGAAAATCCTTGTGCTGAAGAATTCAAGAGTCAGTGTTTATGTGATTTCCCCATTAGAGAAGTCCTGGATGCTATAGTTTTGTGAGAGGGCACACAGAGCCAGAGTACCACATTAGGACGACATAAGCCACATAGCATAAGGGCCTGTGTGATGCTACAATGGGAAGAAGCCAGAAAGACCATCAGGATGAAATACAAGTTGACATTCTTGGCTTTCGTGTATGGATGTCAGATGATGAAAGAAAAGAGACAAAGTACTGAGAGGTCAGAATTCACCCAAGACAAGAAAAAGAGAGAGAAGAATTATTTAAGCAGAGAAGATTTAAGAATGATCCAGGGAGCAAACCTCCTCCTTAGTTTCTTAGACAGTAACTGTGCTTCTGGAGAAACTGATTTTAAGATAAAAGACAAAAGTCTTTATTTTCCCTATTCATGAATGAATGGGCTTTAAAAATGTAAATAAGCAACAAAAATAACTTTACAAGAAATTATGAAGGACAATTATAGAACCAAAAACTTCATTGGAGTATAATGTAGTATCTGAGCGAGTGTCAGCACTGTGGAATTTATTGAAGGGATCTCAGATGTTTAGAAAGGGAAGGGATAATAAGGACTGAGTTAAGGATGGTTTGTTCATGGAATGAAGCTCATTGTTGGGAGTGACCATGGTTTTAGGGATGTTGTTCTCATAATACAGTTTGACCTCAGTGGTGTTGGCAAAAGAACCACACTCCATGGAATAAATTTATTCCAGTAGGATTTTTGTGTTAATATTTTTCCCTGGTCCATGGCACAAAACTTCAAAAATCCCTGGGTGTTCCTTGGGGTCTGGGGTGTCCGTTGTTATTCACAGCAAGACCCTTTAGACTCTAAAGTTTAGAGCATGCCTGAGTATATACTTACAAGATGATGAAAAGTCCGAATCCCTTCAGGAGTGAGGCTGGAACATGATTAGAGAATTGGAAGCTTCATCTTTGTCAAGATGGTTGGCCTATATCAAAAGCCTGTAGGAACATCACTCAGCAGCTTCTGGGTTCACAACTATATTTCCCTTGTGGGATCTGAGTGAGTTCCAAGAAAAGGAAGAAAGAGGATTAAAAGGCCTGTGCCCCCTTCCCTCTATACATGACTTTATGCATCTTCTACAATTTATATGTGTGTCCCCCTGAAAGGACCAATTGTTGAAGACTAGATTCCATCCCCTGAGATGCTTTGGGAAACTTGTGGGACCTTTAAGGTGTGGGACTTAAAGAGAAGAAGGGAAATTACCAGAAGCATGTCCTTGAACGGGATATCATGCCCCAACCTTTTATCTTGCTCTCATGGCTCACTTTAAACATGAAATAAGGGCTTCTTCCATCACGCAATCCCTCATCCTGTAAGGATGAACTGAAACCTCCAAAAGCTTGAGCCCAGAAAATTTGCTCCTTGTAATAGCTTGAGTATTTTGCCATGGTGACACAAAGCTGACTAACACAGCATCTCTCCCATTAGACTATTATGCAGTTGAAACTTTAATAACAAGCACATTGTTGTAGGTGAACCCTTGCCTGAGTTCTATGAATTGTTCTAACAAATTGCTGAACTCAGGAGGAAGTCTGTAGTCACCCAGGCAGAAGAATGATTACACCAGGAACCACTTTACAAAGGGAAGATGAAGTAAGAGGAAGGAAAGCAGGTCAAAGCCTTAGCCTGCAGGGGTCGATGCTAAGTCTGGGAGTTAGTATTAGATTTACATTGAGTTATTTAAAACCAGTGTTGTTAGAAAGTTGTGGAATTGGCATAGGAAGCTGCCATATATATGATGTTAAAATCATTCGCACATATTGACTCAATTTTTTTCAACAGCCTAAAACATAGACAATTGGTTTTTTTCTTCCCTTTTCAAGGACTAGATTAAAGCACAGTTGAATTCATAACTTACTTCAAATCATACAATCAGAATTTTACTAAGTAATATATAGCTATCTGATTGATACACATCACTGATGGACATGTTTATGACATAATAAAACTCTCAAGACAACATGTGTGAATGGCATAGCAGTTGTTTGATTTAAAAACATTCTTAGACAGTGGCCTGAGTGTCATTTGGATTAGGGACATTGTTGACTCTCACCACATGAAGCATGCAGCAGAGATGAGAATTCTATAGAAAGAAGGTCTGACTCTGGCCTACCTGAGAGAGAATACAGCACTGTAATAGCATGGCTAGAATCACACCATCTCCGTCATCATTTCGTATCACTTTGTAGGCTCCATGTGACACCTCTCTTTGAAAAAGACGTGTATCATCACTGGGAGCCAAATAGACCATAGGCTATAGAGTTAAAAGTCTCCTGAAATAACTTCCTGCCTTGTGTCCCATGACATTTTGATAAGGAGGCAGATGACACTCAAGCTAAATCTCTGAAGGTTGTGGCATCCAAATTCTCAGAATTACGCCTATTGGGGCCCCTGGGTTCTGAGCAGGAACCAGAAGTAATCTAAGCATTTCCTGAAAGAACAATAAACCCTAGTGTCCCCGTGGAGCAGAAATAAGTCAAAACAAAGAACACCAAGACCTTGTTACCTTGGACAATTGAGAGTGTAAAGCTGGGTTCAAAATTGTTATTTATAAAGGTTATCGGGGTTTCAGTATGGAGAACAGACTAGAAAAGTGTAGCGCAAGGCTCAGCAGCCAGTGCTTAGAAAGCCAAAGCTTGTGCTCTTTAAAGCTGCTGACATGGGAATGGGTAGACAAATTCAAGAGAGGTGGGAGCAGTAGGATTTGGTGAACACTGCTGGCAAGAGGAAGAACGTTGCGATGTGTTTTTCCTTCCTTCACTTGAATGAGAGAGATCTATTGAATGGAGGCAGGTGTTGTAAACTTTGAACTTGGGGTTAAAATGGAACCCTTGACTAATGAGATCTCATGATAACCTTATAATGATCGATCAGAAGCTCAAGGGCCAGATGTAGACTCTCATGTGCATTTGGAAGCTGTGTTTGCCACACAAAGCAAACACATTCTAGGTACAGAAGTTACCACGGTGGCCGGAAAACAAGCCCCTTAGCTCTTGAAGCATCTGTTAGAGTGGAGAGACACAGACAGCAGAGAAGCATGTAAACAAGAAACCGTTTTCCCAGGAAAAGCAAGTTCTGAAGGCAGAGTAAAATAATTGTGTGCCGGGAGGAAGCTGCTTCGGGCTAAGGGGTCAGGGAAGCATCACTACTGATGGTCTCAGCACGCCCTTCACTGCAGTGGAGGGTGGAAAAGCGATGCCTGGGAGAGAAGGGAATGAGAAGTGAGTGCATGGGGAGGCTCTGAGCAGCCCATGCTCTTGCTGTGTGAACTTGGGCAAATTAATCTTATGAAGCATAATTTCTGAATTAGAAAACAGAATTTTAAAATAATATATTTACAGGACTTCTGAAAATAATTTGAAAGCACTGAAAGTTTTTACAGAGCAAACACGCTGGGGCCCTAAGGAGGATCGTAGGAATGCAGAACTTCAGACGCAGGCCCTCTTAAGGCCTCCAATCACTGCTCTGTGTACCTGTGGCCTGTGATGGCTGGTCCTTACTGTCAACTTGACAGAAGTCAGACCTGCCACTACCTACATGCCTAGCCCCACCCCTCTCCTGCTTCTTCACACCAAATGTATCTACTACTGTAGAAGAAATTCTCATAGGTATGTTTCCTTTTCAAACAGCCTCTTGTAATTATATGTACGCCAATATCAAAAGATATGTTTGCTAATGTGAAACTTATAGCCAGGATAGTACGTTTTACCTACTGTTTAGAAATGGTTTGGCTCATTAGCCAAACTTTGCATGTGTGTGGCCTTACCCACATTTCTGTACCAGGCTTATTTCCCAAAATGGCCACCACTGAACCCCAGCTGCCAACAATTACCTTTGGGGAAAATACTGGGGAAAACAAGTAAGATCAATGAAGATTGGTAGGAAAGAGTTTATTTTGAATTACAGAAGGGGGTGTGGCTAGGGAGATAATTGAAACTTCACACAAAATTTCATTATCTCAGAGTCCAGAACATGGAAGACAGTAAGTGATAGGATGAATAGCAGGCAGGAGCAGGTCCTCTGAACATGGCTTCCTTCTTTACTGCTTGTCTGAAGTCTTCATGACCCAGGTTAGCAGCAGCCCCCAGACTGCTGGCTGCTGCCCCCACTGCTGCCACCACAGCAGCCACTGCTGCCCCCACTGCTGCCACAGCAGCCACTGCCGCCACCACTGCCACCACAGCATCCACTGCTGCCACCGCTGCTCCCACAGCAGCCACTGCCGCCACCACTGCTACTGCATCCAGAGCTGTGACGATGGAGACGGAGAGATCTGCGGGGCCTGTGGTGGCTCAGGCAGCAGCCACCACCTCCAGAGCTGCAGCAGCCCCCGGAGCTTGATCCACAGCAGCCCCCGGAACTGGAGCCACAGCAGCCCCCAGAGCCCAGACTGCAGCAGGAAGAGACCGGAGGACACTTAGGAGGACACTTTGGAGGACACTTTGGTGTCTGGCACTTGGGAGGGCACTTGGGGGCACACTTGGCAGGGGGCTGGCACTGCTGTTGGCTTTGCTGGCAGGACATTTTTGAGAGGATGTCTGTAAACCTAAAGAGAAATGTAAAAACCATCAGTACAGGTGTAATACAGCTATATCTGCTCTCTTCTGTTAGATGTTGACTTTAAAACAAGCTCTTCCATGAGCAAGGCTTATAACTCTAATTGGGGAGCTGATATGAAATGAAATCTGGTACAGTAAAGCTCTCATGTTCTCTCTTCCACCCGTGAGTGGTGCTGGCTATACTCTGGCACACTCCTTAATACATATTCCATATAGGATTCCTGGGCTCTCAGGCTCTTTGGCACTCAGGCATCTCGCTGTGATGGACCGATCTTTCTTATACCTACCAGTGAGACCCTGTCCTCTCTAAGAACATTTCCTGGAAGATGATTAGAGGTTAAGATGCTCCAGACCCAGAAACCAGCAACCCAACTCTTGTGACTCTCCTGGTTTGGTGCACTCTCGCATTGGCACTTTTCCCCACTTGCTTTTCTGTCCCAAACTGAAACAGTCACGGCCGTAGTACTTGTTGCTCCAGGTATGTCACAGACCTAAATCAAGACGAGACTAAGGAACCCTTCACCCTAGTCCCACTACCTGGGAGGGAGTCTCGCTACTTCCAGACCTTCTTCTGTCCCGCTTGGTGCAGTTAGCTCTCCTTCCCTCCCCAGCCATCCTTGTTAGCACTCACCTGTTCAGCAGAAGAAGCAGGCACCGATACTGCTGAGGCTGGGGACTGGAGAGGAGTACTGAGCCTGGTACAGGAGCCCTTTTATGCTAGGCACAGGGTCTGCCCAGAAGTGAGACACAGCCTGTGTATGCCGAACAGTCACTTTCACTGGTTGACATGAGGGTGACTCTTCTCATACTCCCTCCTCTGGAACTCCAGGATCTCTGGGAACAGCCCAAGATGAGACTTCTGAGGTAGAGACACCAAGTCCACTGCAGGCCAGCCATTCCACCTTCAAGCATCATTCATTTACCAAGTCAGTAACAACAGATCATCTCTATTACTTAGGCCCATAATTTTGCAAGATATTAATGATGAAAATATGACATGATTACCATGAGGAACTTACAGTCTTAGAACATGAATATGCTAGCAATGGTTCACAAGTAAGTCATGTGATTTAGATCTTTTGATTGGCTCTTTATAGCTCTTCCTATTGGTGGCTTCACGGTCTTTCTAACCATTTGAAGGTAGGATATATTTTAGTCACCTGTGGATTCCACACACATTGTATAGTGCTTGACACATCAAACGTATGAAGAGGATTGGCCATCAAGAAAGAGGAAGACCGATGCTCATGCAGCATTGTCAGAGACTCAGTTAATAACCCAGAAAACCTTTGGGATTCAGAGTCCATTGAGGCAAGACAGAATTCCAGAAAGATGGAGTGTCGCTTCTTCTAATACCAGATATTAATTCTTGAGGTTAATTACCTGAATGAATAACACTCTAGGAATGAGACTGGGCTGGCAAAGTACGAACCCGAAGGAATACATGAGATGTAGGAGCTAAAGGCCAGAGATCCCTTGGGCCTGGATTCACAGAGCACAAGGAAGGGCTGTCATAAGGAGGGGCAAGGAGAGAAGCAACTATTAACTTTACTTTCGAGGTTACGATGGGCTTGTGCTTCAGGAGTGAGCTGAAACCTCTTGAGCGTTAGCACTGTTGTGTTAGTGTGCTATTACCTGCTTTCAGCAGACACTGGCAAGGTGAATGCAATAAGACAAGCGGGATGGAATCATCTATAGCCATTCCGCAGCACTAACTAGCTAACACAGGTATGTTGCCATGGAGAGGAGGTTATCACCACAGTTAGGGAGCTTGCTGTGGCTCTGCGTGCTCATTTAAGAGAGAACAGCAATCCTGTGGCAGGAGTCTGTCAAGGGTTAATAGGAACACACATAAAAGGACATCAGCTACAGCAATTGTGGCAACTAAATGGCTACTTGAAAAATGTGCAAGTAGATATAGTCACTAAAGAGAAAAACAAATGCTGAGAGGCGGCATCTGCAAAGGGTGGGTAGAGAAGACAGATTGATCTGGTTCCTTTTGTTTTACTGTAGAACACCTACTACACGTAAGGAAAAGGTTTGCTTGGGCCTGTGAAGATGCTCTGCTGTTTTTGCTAGCAGTCCCAAGGAAGTTCAAGGCATCACAGGCAAGGGACAGGTCACTGATCTGTATACATGCTCCCCCTTTGTTCTTCTGAAGTCACCAGGACAGAGTTAACAGTTCCATCCCCAATGTCTTTCTCTACTCCTACTTACTTTCCAAAGGCCATGTCTGTAAACATCGTACCCTATTGTTTCAATCTTCTTAATATTTCACAATAGGAGGTCAAATGTCAACAGGAAGTCACAGGGGACACTCACAGTCTATCCAAACTAAAGCAGGAAAATGCATTTTAAGGTATATATGAAAGAAACTTGAGACGGTTAGCTGGAAAAAAATCAGAAAGCCGGGCGGTGGTGGTGCACACCTTTAATCCCAGCACTCGGGAGGCAGAGGCAGGCGGATCTCTGTGAGTTCAAGACCAGCCTGGTCTACAAGAGCTAGTTCCAGGACAGGCTCCAAAGCCACAGAGAAACCCTGTCTCGAAAAAAACAAAAAACAAAAAAAATCAGAAAAATAAAACTCCTTAACATTCTGGAAAAAACTTAAGAAGAAAGGTTCAAAACTCCTCACAGGGGTCAGATTGGCAAATACTGCGGAGACAGATTCGAGAGTGACATCCATGTCAGTTCAATAGTGAGAACTAAAACTAGTTGGTAATTTTGAAAAGCAGTGGGTCCGTGGAAAGCAAAGACCACCGTTTTAGAAAGAAGATGGAAGAGATGAATGTTGAGTAAGGAAATGGAGGCTGTTGTAGTACATAGCTACTGAGACAGCCGTGGCGAATCATTCTTCAGATCCGTGGCACTGAGTCAGAGAACTAGAGCAACTGAAAGGGCTCGGGTTTGAGGAATACCCTTTTTCAAGCTTAAAAAAAAAAGTTGACTTTTAAGAACATATGGATTTTAAATAAAAAGAGTATTATTCAAAATCCAATGGCAATTTCAATGATATTGACTCTATATCTCCCATTAAGAGAAATTGGAGCTAACAATAGAGGAACATAAGATTAAAAGAAAAGAAGGAAATGATAGCTTTCTGTGAACCCTGTGAGATACAATAATGACCACCCTAGTAAAATACAATAGTGGCATGAATGTTATGGAGATAACAACCACTTTACAATAGGATTTAGGCCCCCACTCCATGGGAGAAAACTCTAGCTTTATACATAATCTGGCCATAGAGCTCACCGACCCCAGGGTTGAACCTGCTATTGCTAAAATGAAATAGAATCAAGCTGCCTTCCAAATGCAAACATCTATACCATTAGGTTAGTGCAGCTCAGATACCAAAAGTGCCTTGGTGCAGCTGACAAAAGGTTAACAACTAAACCGAGCGCAGTGTCTGTGGAGTGCTCAACCACAAGGGATATGCAGAAGGGGGGATGGTAAGAGTCAGAGTTTGGGGAGCACTTCTGCAAGACAATGTCTTCTGGACATGGTAGGGACGTTATACCTATGAGCTCATAGCAGCTATAGTTACAAGAGCAAGCCAGTCAACAGTCCAACATAGGTGGAGAAAGGGCAAATATATCCCCCTCGTCTAGGTGTAACTATTGACAGCTGATGGTTACTAGGGGAGGTGGCTTGATAGGTTGACCAGGATACTATGAATAACCTATACCTGGATGCACATGGGTATTAGTTGGATTCATTAAATTATTAAAACATTAACTTGGGATAGGAATGTGGGGGTTATCCAGAAGGAGTTGGAGGAAGTAACGCAGGGAGATATGATCAGAATACATTATATGCATGTATGAAATTCTCACAGAATATATAAAAATTTTAAAGGAAGAGCTGAATGAAATGAAGAGAAAGTTCTAATATTTCAGAATATTATTTCAAAGGGTCAGTTTTGGAATAAAAGAAAATTAACTGCCATTGCTGCTTTCCCCAAGACAAGCTGTGCACATGAAAGCTACACATTTTCCCGAGGTAAAGTTTCATCATCCCCACAAACTGTGGTTGTATTCTGATCATCTGCAAAAAGAGTACAGCCCTGTCCATCTGCAAACAGA